>PVIJ01007445.1:0-82460 GCA_004024925.1 Scalopus aquaticus | reverse complement strand
CCAAGGGGAATGCAAAATGTAAAAGACATAAATAACAATAAAAATATATATTATATTAAAAAAAAAGAACAATAATGGGCAAAATTCCTGGTATTAATTTATGCAGGAAAACAACAGAAGTTCAGGCATAATAATCCATCAAGAGGTAGATCAGCCTGGAGAAAGTAAGTGATTTCTTGCATACCCACCAAAATCTTTGCCCTTCCCACATATCCGCAGGTGAGGCATAAAGTTGTTCATTTTCCCTATGGGTCACTTTGTCTTTTTCTAAACTAAACACCACAACTTAATCTACTATTAATCAAGTTATGTTTTGGTAACTGTCATGCAGGTAATTGGTCATATAGGAAGAGTAGCCAAAATCAGCAACTTTGAGGATCACCACTGATCCTTATATGGGTTACCACATCATCTTGTCTACTGCCAGAAGGAACTTAAGTTGATATAACTACTTTGTGGAAAGCAATCAGGGAGCATACGGCAAATCTCTAATAAAAAGAGCTATCTGCAAAGAAGTTAGGGAGTAAAATCCACCAGTAACAACTGGTAGAATGGGAACTCTGAATTGCTACATGGTCATTTCAATCAGATAATCAATATTAATATGTTAGTTTGTCTACTTTTACACTAAAGACACTTAAGACAATTATTAAAATTAAGCCTTTTTTCAGATGACTTTTTTTTTAAAGATTTATTTATTTATGCATATAAGCTGGGATGCAGGCCAGTTGAGAGGGTTCACCAGAGACAGAGTGGGGAGCAGAACAGGCAAACAGACTGAAATACACTGCTGAGGAGAGCAGCGGGCGAGGCAGGAGAGGTCTGCTGCGCCATGTGGGAATGTCCCAAGTCGGGCATCGAATTAGCACCACATCTGTCAACAGCTCCACAGCGCTGCACTTAACCCGCTGCACCACCAGGGAGGCTCAAGATGACTCTTTTCAATAGACATCCTGCCCACAAATTCCAGAAGTTGATTCCCCCCCGAAAATAAACACCCTACAGAAATAAAAATTTTAAAGTGAATGAAAAAAACCCCTCTGCTTTCCACCTGTGTACTGTCAGTACAATGCCTCTGAAATCATGCTGCACATGTGACTTCTTTCTCCCAAGCAACAGAGTTTCCTCTTGGCCCCATACTTAAATAACAGAGAACAGAATCAACAGGCGAAACTGACCTCTGTCTACCAGCTAAGAATAAAATTTATGTGAGAGTCAAGACCTACTGTGAGTAATGGTCAAACCCCAACCAACCTATTATGGAAACCCCAGGAATTCAAACAGATGAACCAACTACAATAGCTACCAGTACATGACCAATTATTGTCTAAGAAAGGGCAAAGGAAATCTGATCTTGAGTTATTTTTGCAAGCCCAAAGCTTATAATGAGGATAGGTGAAACCATGTAATCTTGTCTACTGCCAGAGGAACTAAAGTTGATAGAAGCATTTTGTGGAAAAGCAATCAGGCAGCTTATGTCAAGAGTTTCTGACCTATTAATTCCACTTCTGGGAATCTACCTACACAAAGTTTCTAAACATAGACAAGGCTTTATCCACAAACAGGTTCAACACAACATTATTTATGATGATTAAAAAACTGTAAATAAGCCAATATCCAATAATAAAAGACATGTTAAGCACATTACTTATTTATGTATAAGACATATTTATAACTATTAAAGCGGCAGTCTCAAAATTTCTCAATAACTTGAAAAATGTGTAATGGAAAGTCAAAAAATAAAGAACATACTTATGATCATAATTATATTAAAAGACACTTCACTGCTACAACAGGATGACCTGAACCCAACAGCGGCACACAGTGTCCAACCCATATGACTCTATCAGCTAGGATATTTGCCACAAAAATCATCAGCTACTTTACAAAGAAAAAGTACTGTCACATTCAACTATTATAAACATTTTTATATAAATACTGCAAACTACTATGGGATCTTTCTTAGGTCATCCTTATTTGCCGAATAAACTCTACCATTTACAAGAAAAAAAAGAGTATAAGCACCTTTTTGCTCAGTCTAGATTTCTCCCAATTTTCATTTTTATTCAATATTTTTAAAAGATTTATTTTTATTTATTTATGCATACAAGAGCTGGGGTGCAGGTCAGCGGTGTGGGGGGTGAGAGGATTCACCAGAGACAGAGTGGGGAGCAGAACAGGCGGACTGACTGAAATACACTGCTGAGGGGAGCAGTGGGCGAGACAACAGAGGTCTGCTGTGCCATGTGGGTAGGCTCCCTGGGCGGGGATAGAACTCATGCCCCAGTGGCTGGTGATAGTTTGATAGCAGTGACTTTAACCCCTCCGCCAGCAGGGAGGACGCCTTCTCCCAATTTTTAAAACAATAAGGTCAAAGTTAGCATTCACTTAAAAATCACTAGACGTTTATTATCATCATACAATGTTAGATGCAATTTTTTTCTATTTGTTCACTGCCATAAAGAAAGGTATCACTTTCTGTTGATTTTACATAGAATGTTTTTACAACTTGATGATCAATGTTAGGGTATACTTAACATATATTTCCAGATCATAATCCTAATCCAGTTCTAGAAAATGATAATTAATATTCATGGAGTAATCACTATGCTAATTTTTAAAAAAAGAATTCACATACGAGCATTGTTGACTATATATTAATAGTTCTTGATTCTCTTATTTTGCATCAGAATCGCCTTGAAAACTTTAAAATACCACAAATGCTCTAGCTATGTCCAAACATTCACTTAGTGGGTGATAACCATGCATCAGAAATTCTTAAAATTTCCTAGGTGATGCTAATATGCAACTTGGATTAAGAATGAGTGCCATAAAAAATGTGTTTAAACTATTCAATAATGGGGCCTCCCCGGTGGTGCAGCGGTTAAGCGCTGCGCTGTGGAGTTGTCGGCAGCGGCGACGTGAGTTCGATGCCCGGTCAGGGAGAATCCCACATGGCACAGCAGACCTCTCCTGCCTTGCCCGCTGCTCCCCTCAGCAGTGTATTTCTGATCTGCCTGTTCTGCTACCCGCTCTGTCTCTGGTGAGCCCTTTCGCCACCCAACGCCTCTGGCCTGTACCCCAGCTTGTATGTATAAATAAAAAATAAATCTTTAAAAAAAAAAAAAAGAACAAGTTCTTTAAAAAAAATAAAAATAAAAATAAACTATTCAATAATGGAACAAATTTCAAAATAAAGAAAATAGCTACTACTTACACTGAAACTTTCTAAGGTTGATTAATCCATGGTCTCTTATAATTCTACAAAGAAAAATCACAATCAATCTGTGTATTACAAGTAGCTTCACATTTAATCGTGTCTTTCACATGCAGTTTTTATTAGATATCTTAAACACTCTGAGGCAGAATATCAAGGTCCAAAGAAGTACTCCCCACAAAAGTTTGCTAACGCAGTGAATAATACAATTTTAGGCTCTCAAGCTTCATATATTTTCTTCTCTCTTTGGGTCTAGTAGACTCTCAACATGCTGAATGAATGAATGAATGAGTACTCACAAATTACTAAAAATACAAGGCAGCCACTTAAGATGAAACAGAAGGGAATCTGTGTCCATGTCATAAAAATTAATCTCTTCAGCTTAGGGAAATGATAAATTAAGCACATCAATTCAAGGGAAATCTATTAACCATAAAAAGGTACCAGAATCACACATTCAATGTTTACAACTGTACATTTAAATAAAGCTTTAACCATTTGAAATATCGTGCATGTTTCATGGCAAGGCATCATAAAACATAAAATGCAATAGTAACCTCAAAAACTGGGCTCTACAATACTCTCTAATTCTATTTGTGTACTGTAAGCAAACAGAATTTAAGTAAACTATGTGGAGTTATGTGCATGGAACGTCTATTTTATACCAAGGTATTCATAAAGATTCTCATAAGAGCAGATGAGATTCTTTAGCATTTCATGAAAGCTAACTCCAGAGAGCAAGCTTTGTTTTATCGTTTTTTTAGCTTCTCTTGAAAGAGCAAGCTTTACTTTAGATCAGTCTTGGTCCCACAGGAATGTCTCCCAAGTCCCTCCCCCTTTCATTGCTGAGACACCACTGTGTCTCTAGTTAGTACCACCATAGAAACACATAATCACACACACACCCTCTGCAGACCCTTCTCTGAACTCTGAAAGTCTCTATAATCCAATAGGGGTCTAGGATCCACAGTTCTGTCTAATGAGTTGTTTTTGTTCTGTTGCAAAGAGAAAGAAAAACCAAGAGTGCCTAAAACATGTTCAAATTTCTTTTGAATTCTTTTAGATAAAAACTTCTCATAAAAAATGTACAGTTACAGAGAAAGCTTTTAAAAAAAAGCATGAAAAGAAGAATAACACAACAACCAAACAAAAAATAACAACTTGAATTTATCTTTATCTTTTTCCTTTTTCTTTAAAAAACAGTATACACAAAACAAACAAATAAAATCAGTATACCCACATTATTCACTGATCATCAAAAGAAGAAAAGGTAAGAGGGGAGGTTTACAAAAAAAAAAAAAAAGACAGGTATTATTATTTCCCTGTGCCAGATGAAAATCTGAACCCAAGCAGGATAAGTGTCTTCTCCAAAGTTGCAAGATAAGCCACAAATGGAATGTTCTTATAAATCACATGTAGTCAATAGTCCAAAGCTGGAAGGATAGTTTTTCTATACTTACTTTTTTCGCCTTTGTCTCTCCTTTAACCTGGAGTGATAGATATCTACTACAGCCATCTTCAGAGCTATAAATAGACAGACAAGTAATAAACAAGCAAGCACAGACATATAAACAAGGTCAAGACAAAAAAAAAATTTTTTTTTACCCCAAGTGTCCTAAACTTTGAACCTTATATTGCTAACTACCCTACACTCACTGGTCTAGGATATTTTCCCTTAGAAACGAAGATCTTCTATGATAGTTAATTTCCTTAGCAGCAAACTATTATAAGGTCTTTTTTCCTACATTACATATATACATGCCATTACCCTATCTGAAACAATTTCTGTGTTCTTCAGAACACTTCTTTTGCCCTTGTCTTGTTATGTGTATTACTAGCTTTTACAGAACAGCTGAACAAGGAGCCTGAACTTGTTAATAGATGGGCTTAGAAATCACATCTGTGAGTAGTTATAAAGATGAAAACTGATTGTTGTTATGACCACACAGGAGTACGGTCAGGGACAACATCAAGATGAGACTGCCACGAACAAAGGTGCAGCTTAGACATTTTCCAGAGCAGCAGGATCATTTTGGATTCAGCAGTGACAAGTTTCGTCAAATAGCCCAAGAAATCAAAAGCTGTGCCCAGCCTGGCTGCCCACATCCCAGTCCTTTCCTGGCTATTGTCTCATGTCAAAGATACTGAGAATCAGGGATAACAAAGTTTTCGTCAATACAGTAGCTGTTTCTCCTGCTTTCTCTTGACAATTTTCATCTTCAGAGTTTCTTAGGGTTCTGTTCTCATCTCTCTTTCCACTCCTCATCTTATTTCTATACCTCATCCACTCCTATGGTTGTAACATCCACCAAAATACAGAAACTCAAACTCAGGTGTTTATTTTAAACTCCAGGCCTGACCAGACACCTCTACTCAGATGGTCTTTGGTTACAATCTCATATTCTACCTCTTTCCCATGCCCTAGAACCCTTCCCTTGGTTAACAGTATCACAGTACACCCAATTTTCCAAGACAGAAATCAGAAATCAACCTGTGCACTCCCTCCCCTTTTCCGTATCTAGTCCAGTGAGTCTTATTTATACGTTATGCTTAAATCGCTCTCAGATTCATACCTTTATCCCTCAGTTCAGGGATCTTGCCTCATTTAGATCGCCATGTCCACTTTTGATAACTACATTCCTGCCTTACTCCGTTTCATCCCCTTCATATGATACCAGAGTAATGTTTTCAAGCACAATTTTAATGGCATGGTTCCCCTGCTTGTAATTCTTCAATGCTTTCCCACCCACTTACACGAGTTCAAATTCTTACCCACTATACAATTTTTACTTCTGCCTATCTTTCCAGTCTCGTTTCCCACCGTTTCTACATGTGTCCTATATACCACGCACACAAACCAACTTGCCCAAGATCACACAGTTGTCTAAGTACAAAGCATGGATCCAAACCTGGACAGTCTGGTCTCAAATCCTTGAGAAAGACATATATTTACATGTCGCCCAACATATATACTCTCTCTGTGTTAGTGGGTTTACTATCTGTCTCAACATTAATCATATATCCTAAATCTGCCTTAACTAAAAATGAGATGTTTATTTTAAAGAATCTCAGAACTAAAAAACTCCCACAGGTTTTTTACTGTCTGAGACCTGTAGAGTTAACAGATGAAGGTCAATCATTAACAACTCTAGAAGAAAACATGAGGATGCAAATTTAGCACTATGTTACATTAAGCTGTTCTAATTTAAAGTCTATGGATTCTGAAGGAATATTAAGATTTAATAATTTAGTAGACTCTGAAACTATCTTAATAACCTATTATCTCCTTAAGCTTTGTGGAAGTTGAGAGTTTGGTATTTTTTGTTTTATTTTAGTTATGGAATGTATTCATAGAAGAACGAAGCTATAGAGTACAACATAATGACCTGACATGTCCTTTGAAAACCTAAAATACAGTATTCAAATGTTAGGCAATATAATTTCTAATAACATGCCAGACTTTGCAGCAAAGAATTTAGTTGTGTATGATTATCGCTTCTTCCAGAATAGCAAGCTTCATTCCAAAATAGAGCCGAAAGCTTCTATTATACCGATAAACAAAAACAGCAAGACAATCTCACTGCTCATCCAAAAAATATGAAATACAAGCTCAAGTTTATCCCATGGGGATAATGAGTCAGCACAGATTTATATGTTGCACTTTAAAAACTTGTTTTCAAAGAAAATCTTAATTGGAATGGGTGAGTTAGATCTGCTGAATCTCTTCTCCCTATCCTATCTTGGGCGACCATTCTCTAGGGTTCCTAACAGTCCCTAGGGTTCCCCACAAACAGTCTGAAACTCACACCTCTGCTGAAACTAGATTTTAGAGTAGGAAAAATATGGAACCAATCATGTAAGAGAACAGGACACAATGTCTCCTTAGAACCACCACTTTCTTCAGAACATGAAAGCAAACAAGTGTTAAGCAATGTACAATTCTGATGCAGTGTCAATATGGCTGTTCTGTTAAAAGTAACAAATTCCAAATCCCCCTTTCTGACTATCACTGTGTATCTCACTGCTACCTGCCCTCTAATCTCACATTAGAAGGAAGAAAATCCAAATCCCACATGCTGGGCTAGGAGCACTGAATATGTACATAACTTCGAGCAGTGGGAAAATGCCCAGGATAACTTTATCAGGGCCATTATTCCTTGAGTCTGAGATAAAAATAGTATTAAGTTCTATAAAAACTGGGTATCTGGTCTGAAGAGATGAATAAACACAAGCTTTCAAAAGTTTAAGCATTAAAAAAAGTATTAACCACCATGGATTTTTGTTTCTGGTAAGTTTCTAACAAGAATAAGTGAAAGTAAATACACATGGCCAAAAAATTAAAGTAATTCAATAATATCAGGTCTACTTGACTCAATGGCTTTCAAACATTTTTCAGGTAACAGAACTGCTACAAATGAACTTTCTTGATTTAAGAAATGCCTGGTGGCCTGCCACTGTCCTCTGATACACCAGCTGTGGAGTGATGGGCTTAGAGCTCTGCTAGGGAATGCACTCTGCATGCCAGCGGTGAAAGAGGAGGTAAGAAAAAAGAGGATTGTCTCTGACATGAAGCATAACCAAATATAAGTCTTAGAGTGGATTCTAACTCTTTTTCTTACTAGTAACAGAATTACAGAGCCAACAGTTCAAAAGAGAAAGAGGGCCTCCCTAGTGGCACAAGGGGTTAAGTCTCAGCAGCGACAGCAGCATGAGCTTGAACCCTGGCCTGGGAGCTGACCCACCTGGTACAGCAGACCTCTCCTGTCTCACTTGCTGCTCCCCTCAGCAGTGTATTTCAGTAGATCTGTCTGTTCTACTCCCCACTCTCTCTCTCTGGTGAATCATCTCACAACCCCTCCCACACCTCTGGCCTACACTCCAGCTCTTGTATGTATAAATAAATAAATCTTTAAAAAAAACAGAGAAAGAAAGAGAAGTATAACAGCTAAGTAAATACAGTGCACTGAGTACTTGGGATGTTCCGTGCTCTTTACAAGACACATCTCTTTTCTCCTCCCAATAATGAGTTCCATAGGAAAGAAATTCCTTAAAGATCCAGTGGAAATTGGGCCTCCCTGGTGGTGCAGAGGTTGAGTGCTGAACTGTGGAGCTGTCGGCAGCGGCGATGCGAGTTCGACGCCCGGCCGGGGAGAATCCCACATGGTGTGGCAGACCTCTCCTGCCTCACCTGCTGCTCCCCTCAGCAGTGTATTTCTGATCTTCCTGTTCTGTTCCCCACTCTGTCTCTGGTGAACCCTCTCGCCGCCCCACGCCTCTGGCCTGTACCCCAGCTTGTATGTATAAATAAATAAATCTTTAAAAAAAAAAATCCAGTGGAAATTACTGCAAATTTTGACAAAATATTTCTGCAATTTTTTTTTTTTTTTTTTACCAGAGACAGAGTGGGGAGCAGAACAGGCAGATAGACGGAAATACACTGCTGAGGGGAGCAGCGGGCGAGGCAGGAGAGGTCTGCCGCACCATGTGGGAATCTCCCCGGCCGGGCGTCAAACTCGCGTCGCCGCTGCCGACAGCTCCACAGTGCAGTGCTTAACTGCTGCACCATCAAGGAGGCCATCTGTAATTTTTCTAAGACACTAACTTGCCATGTTGTTTACTGATACTTGTGTGGGAATGACTTAATTAAAGCAGAAAAAAACTGAAGAGACAGTGTTATAAAAATAAATTCATAAATAAATACTGCTGATAATTGGTTCTATTGCTTGATTATTTTAGTAGTTTAAACTTGTAAAACTGGCTCTGGAGAACAAAGGAAAGGAAAGAAACACACTGAAGCAAATGGGAGGAGAAGTGGAATTTTCCTGCAGGAAAAAATCATATTTGAAGCTTTATCTTTTCCTTTATAAAGCACACTGAGATAACAGTAACTGATTATAAGATCCTAACTGCATGAATAACCCAGGAGGACAAGAGCACAGCAGGCAAAACAGAAATGAGAAGGCAGATTATACAAGAGTGAGAATCACTGATTCACATTCTACTTAAGGTGCCTGGAGATTCCAGTACGAGTGCGCAAATAAAGAACCAGAGAGCATAAAAAACAAACCCAAACTATCTATAACCTAAGGTCTGATGCAAGGTCTCTGAAATATCAGTTTTGGGGGAAGAACAGACTCTCTATGATTACACTGAAGACTGATAAAGTTTCCAATGGGTGGCCTTAAAATATTTTAAGAAGTGGGCAGAAGTCAGAGGCAGCTCCTTCCCACTGCAATGTATTTCTAACATTGTTCAAAATAGCTGGCAACATGTTTCTGTTTTCCTGACAGAAGGCACTAACTGCTTGCTTGGCAAGAAAACCAACTCAGAGGCCTTAAATGCAGGGAAGCCAATCAAAATCCCTACTGCAATCTCATAAGCACAAATCTGTGACTCAGGTATTCCCCAGAACTGAAGCTTTTTAAAAGTCATTTTAATCCTGACCCCCTAAGTGGCCAATATTTACACAATTAGTTCTGTGAAGATAAGAAGACCATGTGGCCTAACAGGATGCCTTAGGGAAGTTACTTAGCTCGTTTGTGCACCCTCCCTGAATGTAAAATGGGAAAATACCTATTCCCAGGAATGTGGTTAAGACATACAAAATGACAAATGTGAAATCTTACCAACACAAAAAACAAACCAACAACAAAAATTTAAGATTATAAAAACTGTTTTAAGAGCACAGACTCTGGGGATGGTTCTGCCACTTGAAGGCTATCTAAGTTCAGTCATGTTGCTTGACATTTTCATTCCTCAGTTTCCTTATCTACAAAATGGCGATAATAATAGTAACGCCCAGCTCAAAAGAGTTCTGTGAGAATTAAAAAAATTCAGATGTCTGAAAAGGGTATAGAATAGTACCTGGCAAACAGGAAGTAGTACACATATTAGCTATTATTGACATTTATGTTTAAAATGTCCTCAGCATAAAACAGGCATATCGTTATAAAGGGAAGGACACTACCAACACATTGGTGAGTGTGCATAGAGACCAAGCTGAACCTCTCATCTACTAATTATAAAGGCTCTAAAGGCTAATGGCATGAACCAAGGGGGAGGGGAGACGATAATCTATGCCTAGCCAAGAAATTTTGCTGAAATTAACTTTCTAAATAGAGGGAGAAGTAAGCTGTTTTAATGCACATCCCTGACAAAAGCACCCACACAGACCTAACACTTAGGAAGAGATTCATAATTCCTCTTGCTTATCTTGGTAATAGGACAGCAATGATTAGAAGATGCTGCAATTAGGGTTCTAGAACCTATAATACTCCAAGAAAGAGGAGTTCACATATTTAGGAAAGATTTTTCCCAAGTGAAAGGAGATGGGGAGAAACCTCTCAGGAAAGAGGAACTGTACCATGCACCTGCACTGAGATGCCACAACACACCACACAGCACAGCATCAAGTTACGTACCTTCTGCCTCTCTCTTTCTGAATCATCATTGTTGCTTATTTCAGTCAAGTATGAGCAGGTATCATTTAAGGATCCCAGAATTTCCTTATTTCTTTCTAAGACACTGCTTTAGATGTAGTATCATTTTCTGGGGTCACTCTGCAAACCTTCTTGCACATTTGAAATACAACAAATTATCCTTCTACCGTGTCCCTGGCCTCTACGTGGAGGCCATTTTACTAGACAAATTCCATGAATTAAAACAAAAGTCTTTAGGTGAAGAAAGGGCTTGATGGCACCAGCTGCTCTTCCTGGTGCCCTGGAGTGGAATCAAAACCCAGTCAGACACTTTACTTCCTTCTAGTAGTTATAAGTGAGGGAACAGAAATGGAATGTTGTTAATGCTCAGTAATGTTAAGGGTGTAATGGTATAATGGAATGGTAATAACACCAATCTGAATTATGTGCCATCTTTCATGGAGACATTGATACTCTGACTAATCAGTGTCACCTCTTCTTTACTGGTAAGGGACACAAAGAAACAGCAAGCAAGATTCCAAGGACTTGCCCAAGATGACCCAGTGACTTAGAAGCAAGCCTGATTTGCCCCTATCTTTGCTCGAGATGTGCTTAGACAACTCCTTCTCATTCCTTCTTGTTTCTCCTTGGGATCTAGTCCTCCTGACTGAATGTTCTGGGATAAACTACTCTGGGGCAATACACCCAAGATCCAGTCATGCTGATTGAAGAGTTAATATAAGAACTCAGAGGCATAAACAAAGGAACTCCCGGTGGTGCCAGTAAGTCATTCCCTTGATCTCTAGTGCTCTCAAATCTCTTTTAAAATAAGCTTACCTTTTATTTTACTTTTTTTAAAGATTTATTTATGCATACAAGCTGGGGTACAGGCCACAGGCATGGGGCGGCCAGAGGGTTCACAAGAGACAGAGTGGGGAGCAGAACAGGCAGATCGATGGAAATACACTGCTGAGGGGAGCAGCGGGGAAGGCAGGAGAAGTCTGCCATGCCATGTGGGAATCTGAGGGTGTCAAGCTTGCATCACCACTGCCAACAACTCCACAATGCAGCGCTTAATCGCTGCGCCACTAAGGAGGCCCAAGCTTACCTTGTAAAAAGCACCCATCTAAACACCTTACAGTTCACTACTACACAAGGTGGAAAAGGGGGAGGGCAGGGATTATTATTTATATCCTGTTAATAACTTCTAACAATCAACCGATGCCTCAGTTCTAGTTCAAATAAACTAGAATCAAGTGACTTACAAGACAGTAGAAACTACAGGAAGAGCATAAATAACTGAAGCAGGTTTGAAATGCTAACTGACACAAAAACTGCTTCTTTCAGAGTTTCCCTTTTGTTACCACTTAATTACAAAGGACCAAAAGTGCACCAGAAGAAATTGCAAATCCTGACCCTACAAAGAGTGAAATTAAACAGCAGCCATTTACTATAGTTTCCTTAATTTTGAGGCTAAAGAAAGAAGACCTTGGATTAGGGGATAGGGAAGTGATCCAGGAAGTCACGTACATACTTGAGCCATTATGGACATAAAAGATTCTGGCTTTCAAATGTTTGGTGTTTTTTTTTTAACAGTATCTAAAAGGATGCTATTTATGAAGCTGCTCTTTTTGTATTCTGGGTAAAGAAGACACAAGCCAGGAAACAAGAGCATTTTATTAAAGCTGGTGTGCATGAGGAGAAATACTAAGTGGCAATCTGCACACTACCTTCAAGGGAACAACATGAGGTAAGAAAAGAATGAACATGGGGCACTGGGGTTGAAAAACAGAGACTGACAAGGAAAAATGAACAAGCACAATAGATCTAGTGAATGCTAAAGCAGTTTGCTGTCAAGCTTTCCTCTTTTAGTTCAACCTACGTCACTCTGACTATCCTCAACGTTGTGTGGGAGAAAGAAGAGGAATGAAGGATTTTGCAAAGAAAACTGCTCAGGAAAGAAGTAAAGAAAAACTTCTGAAGGTAAACTCTCCTCAGGGTTCTTTCATGGTCCTAGATCTGGTGTATCAAATGCCCAGGCAGTTCTTCTACGGAGAGGAGAATCAAATTCCCCTTCTAGTTAGTGAGTACCTGTTAATGCAACACAAAAACTTGATTTATTCAACAAAGATTCCACTTGCCCTTACTGCCTGGAATATAGCTTTAAGAGAAACAATGAAGACACTTTCAGGGACTGCAGAATCCAAGGGAGCATTAGGTATCTACTGTGTCTTATCTATCTATTATAGCATACTCAATTCTGGACTGAAATAAAAGAGAAGACTGGAGATTATTATAAATACTCACTGAAAATGAATAGATGGAAAGAGTGTCAATGATAGTCTAACCATCCAATTTTAAAAGACTTGTGGCATTAACCAGCAACTTACAACGAGAACCAACACAAATCCTTAAAAGGCCCATCTTAAATGAGAGTTCAAAGTGCTAATAATGCCATAGTTCTGAGAAACATGAAATTCCAATCTGTTCTAAAAACCCTTGATAAACTTCCATTCCTTTTCCCTGCTATTAAAAATTTGGGGTAAACATCTAGTATCAATAGTTGCTACTGAAGTCCCAAGGTCCCCTTCCATCTAAGGAGGCCATGAGGGCAACTTCATCAATTACCTCACTGTAGGCGTACCTCAGACAAAAGGCAGACCACACAGTTCAAGGGTTGAGATATTCCCCACCATCACAGTAGGTTCAACATTCTTACCATTGTCACAAAATATATTTTTGATTAATCATTTTCACAGGGTTCAGTAACCCAACAATAGGGTTAAGTTCAGCAACTTAACCAGTAGATTTTGAGTCCCATGAGGGGAGGAAATGCGTTTTATTAATTGTTGTGTTCTGAGCAACCAATACAGTGTCATCACATAGTTTTCACTCAAATAAACATTTGCCAAATTAAAATGTTACCATGTAAAATGTCCGAGTCATCTTCAACAAAATCGATGTCTCTCAAGTCCCACTCTGCGTAATTGTCAAACTCCTGTTCAGGGAAAAAAAAAATTCCCACCACAAACTTATCAGCTTTGAGTGATGCCTTTGTACTAAACAAGCCTTAGAAACAAAATGAAAACATACAAATACTTGATTAAAAAATAAGGAATGAGGTGTAAGGCCAGGATTCTGCCATGAGTAATAAGAAGTCATGTAAAAAATCTGAGAGGCTTTCAGGCAGTAGTAGCAGCAAAAAATGAGAATAATTACAGTTTAGAAATGAAGTCAAAACAATTGTTCTAAAATTAAATTTAGTATGTTCACAAACTCTAACCTGAGAAAATTAACTCTCACCAGGCCTTTAGGTGTTATGGTAAGAAAATTACTTGCATTCACCTATCATTTTATTATCTTCTGAGAGCATTCTTTACTCAGTAATATTACTTCTACAGTTCAATGGGTAGATTTGCTCATGTTCTACTTAATAAGCACAATTCATAGGGGTAGCATCTACAATAGTACCTACCATGAACAAACTGTTGACCTGGGTCTGTAACTAGCAAAATTTGTGTAGTTTGCTTAACTTTCAAATTACCTCCAGGAGCACTGTGGTTGTGGGTTAGATGATATTTCAAAACTTATGACTAGGGCCTCCCTGGTGGTGCAGGGAGGTTAAGTGCAGCACTATGAAGCTATCCAGAGCCACGGCAGCACAAGTTCGATACCCAGCCAGGGAGATTCGTACATGGCGCAGCAGACCTCTCCTTCCTCGCCTGCAGCTCCCCTCAGCAATGTAATTCAGTGGATCTACCTGTTCTGCTCCCCACTCTGTCTCTGTGAATCCTCTCACCACCCCACATCTCTGGCCCATACCCCAGCTTGTATGTATAAATAAATACAACTTAAAAAAAATATATATATATCTATATTCACATGGCCTTTAACTTCATGGCTGAATAAGGAACATGAAATTTCTATAAACATTTATCATTCTTTATATACCTGTAGATAGAATATAGGGATCAGCAAACTATAGCCCATAAACCAAATCCAGTCCACTCCCTTTTTTGTAAATAAACTTTTATTGGAACACAGACATACTCATTTGTTATGCCTATCTATGTTGCTTTTGCATAAAAATGGCAAAGTTTATTTGTAACACAGACTTTAGGGCCTGCAAAACTTAAAATAATTACTATCTGGAGTTTAATTAAAGAAGGTCCAACCTTGAGGGTCCAATACAACCTTGAAACCCCCTAGTTGTGGAGAAAGAACCAGACCAGAAACCCCATACCTACTAAGGACATGGAAGCCAACACCAATGAAACTTAAGCAGTGGATTCTTGGTCAGGACTTTTACTGTTTTACATGTGAAAATGTTTACAAATAAAAAAAAGACACTCAAGTGGAAGAAAATGTAGCTGCCATAGTACCCACAAATCATGGTAACTTGAAAAATCTCTTTTTCAGTGATTGGAACCTTTGGGTAAGAAATATTAAGCTTCATCAGAAACAAAAACAAGTTTTTCCTACCTCAATGAAGTCTGCTCGAGCTGGCATGTATCCTGCCATGTCCCGAGAAAGCAAAGAATCAAAGGTAGGTCGGGGAGGGTCGTCTGTAGCTGAAAGAAGTTAGAATTTTTCTTATTTACTAAATAAATCAATATTGGCATGGAAAAGTGGCACAGAAAATAGTTTCCATCTATACTCTGAAATATTTCTGGAGAAAGACACTATCTGAGATAATAAGTAGAATTCAAAAGATCTTTAAAACCAGTATTATCTCAATTTAAAAAAAAATTCCTTTCCGGGACTCCTTGGTGGTGCAATGTTAGGTTAAGCGCAGCACTATGAAGCTATCTAGAGCCACTGCAGCACGATACCAGGCCAGGGAGATTCCCACATGGTGCAGCAGACCTCTCCTGCCTCGCCCGCTGCTCCCCTAAGCAGTGTACTTCAGTCGATCTGCCTGTTCTGTACCCCACTCTGTCTCTGGTGAATCCTCTCACCAATCCACACCTCTGGCCTAGACCCCAGTTCTTGGATGCATAAATAAATAAATCTTTGAAAAAAAAATTTCTTTGCCCTTACATTTTTTGGGGGGGGGGCGGGACTATATAATGAATATGCAGAATAGAGTGACCATGATCCAAATTAAAACAAAGAAAGATTCTTATAAAGGAAAAAGTGAAAAAGATAAGGTATTATAGAAACTGATTAATTTCCTAAAAAGGAAAGATTTAGGAAAACTAAGATTTAGGGAATCCTTTAAATACATGGAAAATCCCTGACTTTTGTTTTGCTAACATGAGTAAAAAATAAGGCTCTTTTAACATTAGAGAACATAAGTATTTACCCTGTGTGTTTCAGGTCCCTTCCCCTTAGAACCAATCTCAATTTACAAACCTCATTTAACTGTAAAACAAAAAAAACCCATCAGATTTGGAAGTTAGCTGGACTTGAGTCCCAGCTCAAACACCCACTCATCCTATGACCTAGTACAAATTACCCAACCTTTCAGAATCTTATTAGTTTTTTCCTGGGTAAAACAAAAGCTCTTGTTTTGTCCAGCTCATAGGGTTGCTATGAGGAACAAATGGTCTAATGGAGTTAAAAACAAAGTAGTAAAATCCAAATTGCTATCCAAATAGGAGGTTATCATCAGGCTTTGAGTTAGTCAGCTATGAAACTGTTTCTGGAGAGTATGAAGAAGGGGACGGGGGAAGGGAAAACATTCATATCCCATTACTTGTGCTCTGGGAGTCATTTAGCAAAGATGTTCATTTATAATTCATCATGGTTTTGTTAGAAAACCAAGAGTCCCTCAGCCCTTTAAGAATTTTTTTAAAGTTCTCACAACCAAGAGAACAAAAATGATAAATTGCTTCTTGGACTTAACACTGGGATGATTAATAATAATGAAGCAAATATTGAATTCTTAAGTGACTAATCACATACAATCTATAGTGTATACATATCTATAATCATGAATTCTCCAAAGGGATTGTAAAAAGGCTTGTACTTACAATAGCATGGAAAAGTTGGTTCATTTTAAACATCTTATCTCACAGAAGCCAGCATTAAAGTTAACTGGTAAGTTCAAGAGCCTCAGAGCGAGTAGAACTGCACCAGAGCTCTATGCACCCAGATATCCAGTATAGAACTGAAATATACTTGTTCCTCTGTCCCCTCATGGCCCTAACTTCAAATAAGTGCCACACAAACTCCTCCTATCTTCCATAAGCGATTTAGTTGCCAAAGTCATCAAGCCGCTGTTTATCTGCTACTGCAACAGACTCAAGGATAAACTAGTGTCTTTTACCAAAAAGGGAGTCACTTACAGTGAAATGGAATGGCTGTGTCAGCAGTTTTTGCCTCCTCTGCTTGCTTCAGGTTCAGTAAGGTGGATGCAAACAGAGGGTTATTGATGAAATGCTTCATATAGTGCTTCTCACACTCCTCCTTGGTCTTGGTGCACATCTGATTGGCTACATCCTGCCTACAGGAGTGTGAGGAAAAAGAGAAGGAAGCAGGTTTCATTTATACCTACTGGTCAAAGTATGTTGCTTTTTTTTTTTTTAAATACTTTAAGACCTACCAATATAGTGTCTGGAATTTGATATCTCTAAAGAGCTATCATGGAGATATTAACAGAACAGTGAGTCAAATTATGTAATCTGATTTTATAGATCCTGTTATTCCAAAATATAGAAAAAATAAATAGTGCTTTCCTTTACACCAAAAGAAAGATCATTAGAAAACCTATAAATTTCCCTGTAGGCTAGATCCCAGGGAAGGAACTGCTATAAATAAGCCATTTCAGAACATTCAAAATGTACATAAGCGTAGTTCTACATTTGCATGGTTTGTAGTTTACAAAACACTTCACATGAAGAAACATTTTTACTAGAGCTCCTACGACAGGCCAAGCATTAAGTTAGAAACACTTACAACCTAATTCAGTCTTAAACCTCATGGTATATTTATTCTGCTTCACAGATTAAAAAATAAGACCCAAAGAGATTTATAAACTTACTCAAGCTAAAAACAGAGAATGTGAAGAAGTCTATCAAATTTAAATCTCAAGTAAGTTATGGCCATCAACCTATTATACGACTCAAGTAAATGATGAGGGCAACTAAGCCAAGAAAAATTCATAAAGTTATAAAGAAGCAACAACAAAGCCTAACCTTTCCCACTATTCAGAAAGAAATGACCAACCTTCCCTGTGTTGATACATCCTAGCAATGTACATTCCACTAAACACCCCATACCCCCATGAGACATTTCAGTATTGGAAAATAATGAACAGAGGGGAAGAGAACTTGTCCCTAAGTCATGGATCAATAGGAAAGCAGCATATGGTCTCCACACCCTTTTCTCCCTTTACCCTTTAAACACAGGTTTTCCTCTGAGCTGACATGGACAGGACAAGCTGTAACAGGAGCTCTTACCAATTTCCAAAGCCACAGTCCATTACAGCTTCTAAAAGGGCCATTTCTTCTTGGGCAGTCCAGCTGGGATCAAGAACAGGAAAATCTGATGTCTAGGGAGGAACAGATAGAGGAATGGAACCCAGTAACCCAAATGTAGTACCAACCCACAATCTAATGATTGCCATTCTCATGGTACTCAGAGGTACCTAAAATAATCTCTTACTAGTTGTCCACCTACCCCCCACATTTCCACTTTTAGTTATAAGGGTCTCCAATAAATTTTATAACCCATATGCCCAGTAACCCATGAGGAAATGTTCATTTTTTAAACTTAGCACAAAGGCAGAGATAAAATTTATAGTATTCCCATTTACCTATGAAAGAGGGGGAGTATAAAGTATGTGTACTTATATATTTTAAGTAGAACAGTAAATCATATATATTTTTTAAAAAGGTTATCTATAAAAGAAGAGGGTGAAAGTAGGGTGTGAACAATAGGAGCAGAAGCTGGATCTCACTGGAAAGTCCTTGTTTTAAAGATTTGACTTTGAAAATATGTATCTTGTACACAATTATTAAATTTTAAAATCCTAAGAATCAAAAACAAAAACATAACAAGTAAAACCTATAACATAATATTAAGGCATAATCACACAGAAAAAAATTGTCCACAGTGACTTTGAAACACAGTAATTTGGGGGGGGGGACACAGTAATTTGACTATAAACCTCTAATAGAAGGATTTACCACAAAAGTAAAAAGTGCCAAGAAAATGCCAGAAAGCATCCAGACTAAGTTTTCAGTAGTGTTGCTGGCACAGTTATCCTGAGACGACTGCACATGGATGTACTGGGGGCAAAGCAAGTGACTGACAGTGTTGACTTTACCTGGCAGTGAGATTTTGAGCTTGGGGAGAAAAAGATACAGATGTAAGATCCATAAGGTTATGTAAAAACCTTGTAGTCTTGTATTTGAACAGAAAATTTTAATATGAACTGATGATGTATTTTGTCTTGAAAGAATAATTTCCCGGGCCTCCCCGGTGGTGCAGTGGTTGAGCACTGCGCTGTGGAGCTGTCGACAGGGTGCGCGATGCGAGTTCGACGCCCAGCCGGGGAGAATCCCACATGGTGCGGCAGACCTCTCCGGCCTCGCCTGCTGCTCCCCTCAGCAGAGTATTTCTGATCTGCCTGTTCTGCTCCCCGCTCTGTCTCTGGTGAACCCTCTCGCCGCCCCATGCCTCTGGCCTGTACCCCAGCTTGTATGTATAAATAAATAAATCTTTTCAAAAAAAAAAAAGAATAATTTCCCAACACTATTCACTGAAAAGATATAGAAACAGTGACCAACCAAGTAGCAGTGAACATCTGTAAGTGTCCAATATGCAATCTATAAATATGATTTCTCATGAAAGAAATGCTGATTCCAAATTTGGATCAAGAAATATACAAGATGAGGGGCATCCCTGGTGGGACAAGGGGTTAAGCCTCAGAACTACCAAGCTATCCACAGCCACTGCAGCAAGAGTTCCATCCCCAGCCAGCCAGGGAGCTGACGCACATGGCGCAGCAGACCTCTCCTGCCTCGCCCACTGCTCCCCTCAGCAGTGTATTTCAGTCAATCCTCCTGTTCTGCTCCCCACTCTGTCTCTGGTGAATCCTCTCACCTGCCCCCTACACCTCTGGCCTACACCCCAGCTCTTGGATGCATAAATAAAAAATATATATATACAAAATGAGTGGAACATTTTGTCCTATTAGAAAGCAATGAATCGGCCTCCCTGGTGGCAACAGGTTAAGCACAGCACTATGAAGCTATCCAGAGCCACTGCAGCATGAGTTCAATACCCGCCCAGGGAGATTCCCACATGGAGCAGCAGACCTCTCCTGCCTTGCCCGCTGCTCCCCACAGCAGTGTATTTCCGATCTGCCTGTTCTGCTCCCCGCTCTGTCTCTGGTGAACCCTCTCGCCGCCCCACGCCTCTGGCCTGTAATCCCAGCTTGTATGTATAAATAAATAAATCTTTAAAAAAAAAAATCAATCTTTAAAAAAAAAAAAGAAAGCAAGCAATGAATCTCTCAAAGATTATATGGGTCACATCAAAAGGATTTAAAGGTCAATGTGCAGAGGTTCATTTAACCAAAAATGCAGTAATTTGAGTGATAATAACTGCAAAGAATTGAAACATCAAATATTCTAAATATCTAAAGGATGCTAGAGAATCAACTCATATTTTAAAAAATGTGCATTCCTTCTACACATTTTAGCTTGGAGCGACCATAATGAGGTTTCTTTTTAGTTATTTTAACTCATCGACTAAAAGGAATGATAGAAATAAAGGATACTTTATAATACCCAATGAATTAAAAGATCTAGACAATGATTACAAATGAGTCTGACGCAGCCAATAAATATAACTACCAATTTTATAGGAAAGCACCAAAGACAGGAGAACATTTTATTTTATTATTATTTTTTTTAATTTTTTTAAGCTTTTTTTTTTTTTTTACATACAAGCTGGGGTACAGGCCAGAGGTGTGGGGCGGCGAGAGGGTTCACCAGAGACAGAGCGGGTAGCAGAACAGGCAGATCAGAGATACACTGCTGAGGGGAGCAGCGGGCGAGGCAGGAGAGGTCTGCTGCGCCATGTGGGATTCTCCCTGGCCAGGTGTCGAACTCGCGTCACCGCTGCCGACAGCTCCACAGTGCAGTGCTTAACCACTGCGCCACCAGGGAGGCCCGACAGGGGAACATTTTAATAGCAAAATCCAGACTGTCCTAACACCTATTTAAAAACCTAAGTTTTCTTTTTTTTGTTTTTAAATTTGGTTTTCTTTTTATAAATCAAACCGTAAGAATGAGAGAAAGAGTAAGGGAAAGTAGGTAAGAGGGAGAACCCATAAAATGGAAAAATATTTGAGGCAACCAACTAGAATGTAAGGATCTATTTGTATCACAATCAGAACTGTGAAAGTAAAAAAATAAAATAAAATAAAATGATACCACCATGCAATACAGCCACTAGAACAGCTAAAATGAAGGAACCCACAATCTCAAATGTTGGCAAGGATGTGTAGCAATCAGAACTCTCATACATTTATAACAGAGAAGTAAAATGATACAACCATTTAGGAAACATTTTGACAGTTTGTTAAAAAGTTAAATAATCACGTATTCTATGACTTAGCAAGTCTACTTCTAACTATTTATAAAAAATATATATGTACCTACAGAAAGCCTTATACAAAAATATTCATAACGGCATTATTCATAATAGCCTAAAACTAGGCAAAGTGTAGGTGTTTATCAACAGAACAACGAATACACTATATTATACTCATACAATGGAATATTATAACAAAAAAGAATGAACTACTATACATAAATAAAAACATGACAAAACATGCTGAATAAAATCAGAAACAAAAGTACATACAATATGAATCCATCCAAATGCTGTTCTAGAATATGTAAAACTAATCTGTGGGGATAAAAAATCAGTAATGATTATTTAAGGTGTGAAGGGAGTAGTTTAAAAACAGCATTTATGAGATGACTGAGAAAATGTGAAAAGTGACTAAAATTACCTTTAATTTTAGAAATACCTGGCAAAATATTTATAGATGAAATGATGTCTGGGGGATTTGCTTCAAAATAACTGGGAGAGGTAGGGGATTAGATGAAACAGGCCTTATGCTGGTAATTTTAAGAGCTAGAGACAGGGAAGTAGGAATTTATTATTCCAGTCATGGCAGTTGGTTACAATGGTGGCCCCATGAAGTTCTAGAACTCATCCAGGTGTGGACTCTTCCCATTTAAAATACGCTGGTCCTGTGGCTTGCTTAAGGTCTAGCAGTTTCTACTTTTCACACTCTTGAGAGCCTTCAGGTACCATGTAGATTCCTTACATGGTACCTTTCCTCCTTGCAGGAAAGACCATGAAGTACAAGGTCAGAGAGAAAGGAATAGTTATGGAGGTAAAGGAAGTAATTTCTCTACCTGAAAAGAATCAAGGTCTCAGGTAGTTCAGATGTTCTAGCTAACTCCCTACAAACTCAGGCCAGCCTGAGGCTGCCCAAGGTGTGTTTGAAAGAAATCCCTTGGATTTCCAGCCCCAGTACATCACATGGAACCGAAACCACCCGTGCCATGCTTAATCTGTATCCTGACCCACACAACACAAAAAGACTGTTATTTTATGCCATGAAGTTTTGATGTAGCTGTCAGGATGCAAGAGATAACTGAAATGCCATTCTTTCTCTATTAGTGTATGCTTGAAATTTTCTATAATAAGGTTAAAAAAAAAAGTGACACAGAAGGACTTCTGATTACACAGGCATTTAGAAATGATATCTCTAGTTAATGACAAAAAAATATCTGTGATGATACTCTACCAGTAAGCAGTACATTTTTATATGAGCATGTATTATGAAAATGCCTAGCACATGAGCTACTATGCCATCCAGAAAAGAATTTCAGAATATTTTAAATTTAAGTTCATAACAATCACTTAATCGGGCAGGTTCCACTGCATCTTATACATGTAAAAATGACAAATCACAGTTGAAGAGTCTGTTATTCCTAAAGCTGTAATTTAGAGGGCCTCCCCGGTGGCACAGTGGTTAAGCGCTGCGCTGTGGAGCTGTCGGCAGTGGCGATGCGAGTTCGACGCCCGGCCGGGGAGAATCCCACATGGCACTGCAGACCTCTCCTGCCTTGCCCGCTGCCCCCCTCAGCAGTGTATTTCTGATCTGCCTGTTCTGCTCCCCGCTCCGTCTCTGGTGAACCCTCTCGCCGCCCCACACCTCTGGCCTGTACCCCTGCTTGTATGTATAAATAAAAAATAAATCTTTAAAAAAAAAAAAAGCTGTAATTTAGAAAACTAATTAGCCTTTATCAACTTTACTTAAAAAAAAGACAAAAAAAAAACACTTTTGGGCCACCCTGGTAGCACAACGACTTAAGTCGTAGCACTATGAAGCTATCCAGAGCCACTGCAGCACGAGTTCAATACGTGGCCTGGGAGCTTCCCACATTTCACCCATTGCTCCCCTTAGCAGTGTATTTCATTCAGTCAGTCTGCCTGTTCTGCTCCCTACTCTGTCTCTGGTGAATCCTCTCAACCCTCACACTTTTGGCCTACACCCCAGCTTGTACGCATAAATAAATAAATCTTTAAAAAAAAAAACACAACTTTTTATACTAAAAAATAAATGGGCCTAAAACAGTTTTTCTTTTTTTTTTTTAAAGATTTATTTATTTATACATACAAGCTGGGGTACAGGCCAGAGGTGGGGGGGGGGCGAGAGGGTTCACCAGAGTCAGAGTGGGGAGCAGAACAGGCAGATCGATGGAAATACACTGCTGAGGGGAGCAGTTGGTGAGGCAGGAGAGGTCTGTGGCACCATGGGAATCTCCCTGGCTGGGCATTGAACTTGCGTCGCCACTGCTCACAGTGCCACAGCGCAGCGCTTAACCACTGCGCCAACAGGGAGGCCCCTAAAACAGTTTTTCTTAAAGTTGAATTATTTCTTAAAGTTGTATTATTAATTTCCTGTACTGAATCTCAGTCATACTGAACCAGAAGCTCTAACTGGCCTAGAAGTCTGTAATTTTAAGAAGCTCACAGGTGATTTTATGTGGTAAAGTTTATGGATTGCTGATATAAAGGGTGTGGCAAGAAAGAGGTGCCTTGACTTGTTCAAGGTTCTAAGAATTACAGACAAAAATAGGCACAGAATTCAGAAATCTTGATTAATGCACCACCCACCACAGCATGAGTAACTCTCCAAAATAAAGCACTGTGAGATGACAAAGTAATAAAAACCATATAAAGTTTTCTGAGGCTTCACATGCAAAAAAGAAAAAAATCATTTTAGTAGCTTCATGTGTAGAAAACCAAAATGTGATCATGATTCCTACAGAAAAATTCACCAAAAATAGACAAGGCTGGCCCCAAAAGGGGAGTATTAGTAATCTCCAAAAGTTCCTCAAAGTGAAGAACAGAATTTTGAAATGTGTTTGTATGGGTGTTGAATATGTATGTGTGGGGGGCAAGGATGATGTAAATGAAAAGAATTACATGGACCTGGAGTGAAACTTTGTGCCTTCGGCATTATGCAGAAGGCATGTGCCCAAAAGAGCTAAAGAGAGCTCACGGTCGGCATACCCACAGTGGGTAACCATCAACCTACCTGAAACTATCCTTTAAGGGATTATTTTCACAATTCAAACGAAGAAATCTGTATTCTGTCTTTAGACAACATTTCCTGAATTTGGGAAGACTAAACCAGCTTTCTGAAGATCTGATAACCTTGCTGAAATGAACTCAAAGCCATGGCTACTTTGACCACTCTTGTAACCCGTCATTCACTTTTGCAATTAACAAGAGGGGGGTAAATTGTTCTAATAAAAAGATGCTCCACACTATATATTATCAGAGAAGTGCCAATTAAAACAACACAACACACTTATTAGAATGGCCAAAATCCAGAATGCTGACAACACCAAAAGCTGGTAAGGATGTGGGACAACAGGACCTTTCAGTCATTGTTGGTGGGAATGCAAAATGTACAGTCATTTTGGAAGATAGTTTGGCAGCTTATTTTAAAACTAGACATCCTCTTTCCATGTGCTACACAATCAGGTTCCTTGATATCTACCCAAAGGAGTTGGGAACACACATCCACACAAAAACCTGCACATTGATGTTTATAGAAATTCATTAATTATCAAAACTTGGAAGCAACCAAGATATCCTTCCATAGGTGAATAAACAAACTGATACATCTAGACAATGGCATATTATTCAGTAAAAAGAACTGAGCTATCAAGACACGAAAACACATGAAGGAAGTTATTACTAAATGAAAGAAGTCAGTGTGAAAGGTTGCACACTGTATGAGCCCAATTATATGACACCCTGGAAAAGGCAAAACTATGGAGACTATAAAAAGATCATTAGTTGCCAAGGGTAGGAGGAAGGATGGAAGGATGGATTAACAGGCAGAGTACAGAGGATTTCCAGGTCCATAAAAGTACCCTATATGATACTATGATGGTGGGTACATGTCTTATATATTTGTACAAACCCACAGAATATGCAATAGTTTTTTTTTTTAAGATTCATTTATTTATACTTACAGCTGGGGTACAGGCCAGAGGTGTGGAGTGGTGAGAGGCTTCACCAGAGACAGAGTGGGGAGCAGAACAGGCAGATCAGAAATACACTGCTGAGGGGAGCAGCGGGCGAGGCAGGAGAGGTCTGCGCACCATGTGGGATTCTCCCCGGCTGGGCATCGAACTCGCATCGCTGCTGCCGACAGCTCCACAGTCCAGCGCGCTTAATCGCTGCGCCACCAGGGAGGCCCAATAGTTTTTTTTTTAGATTTATTTTTTATTTATATATACAAGCTGGGGTGCAGGCCAGAGGCGTGGGGCGGCGAGAGGGTTCACCAGAGACAGAGTGGGTAGCAGAACAGGCAGATCAGAAATACACTGCTGAGGGGAGCAGCGGGCAAGGCAGGAGAGGTCTGCCGCGCCATGTGGGATTCTCCCTGGCCGGGCATCGAACTCGCATCGCCACTGCCCACAGCTCCACAGCGCAGCGCTTAACTGCTGCGCCACCAGGGAGGCCCCAGAATATGCAATATTAACCCTTTGCACTGGAGGCCTTTTTCGCACGGGCGAACCAGCCACTCGAGACGATTTCAGCTATATTAGGGAAGCGTATTACAGGTACTTTGAAATCATTTTATACTCAAACAAATGTATACAAATAAAAAAATTTCACCAATTTATTTATTTTTACATTGAATACAACAAAATCTGTTAAATATTACACTCTGTAATTAGTTTTTGTGTGATATTTAGTAAAACAATCCCCAAGATGTAGCCTCGGTTTGTCAGGACACGTATCACAATGCTAAGCTGGACTAAGCAAGCTAAGCTAAGAATTGGCTAAGGACACAGGCTGAGCCTGGTCCATGAAAGTAACTGTGGTAAGAATATCTTATCACACATCGGAAATAAACATATCGAGTTCCAAACCGCTTGGGCGCCCTAGCGGCGCCGCGGAGTGGATGCATTAAACCGCCTGGGCACCGTAGTGGTGCCGATCGAGTGCAAAGGATTAAGTTAGAGTACACTCTAACGTAAAGGACAGACTTAGGGTAACAGGGTGTCAATGAAGGCTCATCAGTGACAACAAATGTTACCATTCTGAGGCGGGTTGTTGATAAAAGGGAAAACTATACATTTGTGGGGGCAGAAGACACATGGCAAATCTCTGTAGGATTCTACTCAATTTTGTTATGAAACTATGTTTGCTCTAAAAATAGTCTAACATAAAAGAATTTATTTTAAGTCTCATAATCAGTAAAGAAGTAACTTGGAAGACTGAAGGTGTTCAGAGAGAAGCAGGGGAAGGTAAGCCAGTTGGCTGGCAAGAAAGGATATTAAGTAGCATTTCTTTACTTCATTATGGATCAGACTCTGACTCTCAGCATTAGAAGCCCAGAAACTCATTTCAGTATGATCCACAAAAAATCAGACTCTGAGATGCTGATTCACCCTTTCAAAACTTTTAACAGACTGAAGACCCACGCTACAGCGCTGTGATAAGCAGAATTCTAGAGATGAGCTCTCTCCCACCAAGAGTCCTGTGTCCTGATTATTCAAACTAACTAGATTTGCTGCGAAGTAACTCTGGTGATGGGATTACTAATTAGTTGACTTTCAAATGGGGGGTCTGGGATTATCCTAGTGCAACCAATGTAATCACATGGGTCCTTAAGAGTAGTAGAGGATATAAGAGAGCTAGAGATTCAGTGAACAAGAAATGGGGCAGCAGCAGAAATCAGAAAGACTCCAAGCATTTCTTCAACGACCAGCAAGGACTCCCTGCTGTTGCTGGCTTTGAATAAGGAAAAAGGGGACCAGGAGTGTCTGGAGAGTAAGAGCAAGCCCTGGCCAAAGGCCAGTAAGGAAACAGTGCAATCAGTCCTACAACCTCAACACAGTGAATTCTGTCAACAATCTGAATGAGCTTGGAAGTGGATTCTTGTGGTTTTCCAGATTAAAGTCCAGGCTAGCCAAAACCTTAATTTCAACCTAATGGGACATAAGGTAAATCAGTTGCACTTAACAAAGGTCTTCTAACATACAGATTTATGAGATGATAAACGTGTGTTGTCTCATGTCACTATTTTTGGCAACTTGTTAGGGAAGCTTGGATGGACAGTACCAACATCTACCTCTCATTCCTTCTTTAGAGTGAGCAATACAATCAATCAAATACAACCAAATCCATCCTAGCTCATTAAGCCAGTCTGCCTCTTCAAAGTGAATTATGTATTATGACATTATGTATTATGTCATTTACTCCGCGTTTATTTTTAACTTAATTCTCACAAACTCATTTCCCCAAAGGCACGAGGATGGCGTGTCAGATAGAAACTGCCCACATGAACCACATAAAAATAACACTAGCCAAAACAGTGTTGACACATTTACTATGTTTATCAGTGAACCTAAAAAGCAGCCTACTTCTTACCCTGATATCAATAAATCCCAAAAAACACCTTCTTAAATTCTAACTTTGAAACAAACAAACAAAAAAAACCCCAGAACCTATGACTGTTGGATTTAAATGCCTAATGGATCCATAAAACTAAAAAACCTTAGTAAGTAATAATTATCTAAATCAGGAAAGGAGGAAAGAGATACTTGGAGACAGAAAAAAATAAATTCCCAGAATAATAAATGGAAAATGAATGGAATTTCCCTGTAACTTTATCATTACCATTATTTCATAAGTATGATCACTTTGATGCTTCTTGTACTCAAATCCACGTGTGAAGCACTGCAAAAGAAAAGAAAATTAAATTACTAAAAACCTACTTTTTGAAATGCTTTCTTAAAGGATAGAAAATGGTGTGGCGGGGGGGAGGGGGCTAATCTATTCATGTGATGGGTTTTTAAGAAATTATTTAATCTTGTCTACACCCAAAATAGGATGGTGTATTCATGATCACAGTTTTTCCACTGTCCTTACAAAGAAAAAAAGAACAATTTGGAAAAAAAAGACTTTTTCCTAGGAGAACTACTCCTTTGACAAGAACATGAGTCCTGGAGTCAGACTGCCTAATTTGAATCCTGGTTGCATATTTATCGTATTTCAGCAATTCTAAGACATATTGTTTCGTTGTTTATTTATCTATTTTTAAAGATTTATTTATTTTTAAAGATTTATTTAGTTACGCATACAAGAGCTGGGTGTAGGCCAGAGGTGGGAGGTGGGGTTTAAGAGGATTCACCAGAGACAAACTGGGGAGCAGAACAGACGGATCTACTTAAGTACACTGCTGAGGGGAGCAGTGGGCAAGGCAGGAGAGGTCTACTGCGTCATGTGGGAAACACTCTGGCCAGGGATCGAACTTGTGCTGCAGTGGCTGCGGATAGCTTCATAGTGCTGAGACTTAATCCCTTGAGCCACCTGGGGGCCCTAAAACTTTTATCAGTCATTTTTACATTTCAATATTTGCAAAATAGCGATATTCCTCATAACCAATAATGTTGGCTACAATAAAATAAGGCGTTTGTTGTGTAACCTGGAGCAGGTTACTGATCCTCACTTTGCCTGAGTTCCATAAAATGCAGATACTAATCATACTTCATAGGACTGTAAAGACAATTTAAGGATTAATTCACGTAAATTATTCAAAATAGGGCTTGGCACCAAGTAGGCATTTATAATTAGTACTATTATTACCATAATCATCCATAAAATAGTCTGTTTCCTTGTTAGTCACCTGCCCAAAGATGACTTCCCAACAAGACAGTAAGTCATGTCATAGGTGCCATCAAAAGGAATAATGCTCCAAGTCTGTTTCCTATATTTCCAGTAATTTAAAACTACTGGCAAAAATATCCTGGCAGTGTTAAGCATTAGATTTATACAGAGACGGGGAATATTCAACAGTCTCTCTTATCCATCTGCTTTATTCCCCAACTTTTCACTGGTAAATGCATAATGGAAGACTGATTAGAAGGAACAGATTTAATAAAGTATGGTCCTTTCAAGCAATCAATAGTCATCTCTGGGCCTCCCCGGTGGCGCAGCGGTTGAGTGCTGCGCTGTGGAGCTGTCGGAGGCGCGCGATGCGAGTTCGACGCCCAGCTGGGGAGAATCCCACATGGCGCTGCAGACCTCTCCTGCCTCACCCGCTGCTCCCCTCAGCAGTGTATTTCTGATCTGCCTGTTCTGCTCCCCACTCTGTCTCTGGTGAACCCTCTCACCGTCCCACGCCTCTGGCCTGTACCCCAGCTTGTATGTATAAATAAATAAATCTTTGAAAAAAAAATCAATAGTCATCTCTGCATTTACTATGTTCATAAAACTAGGCTAGGAGAGACAAACTTCTCCTTAATGAGTTACCTGCAAGCAGAGAAAAAAAGGAGGCGGTCCACATTCAGCACACTTGATATAAGGCTCCATGAGGTAGGAGGAGCAGCCTCGGCAAGGTGGCTTATCAGAAGGATCATCTAGAACAAAAAGAAAAATATACTAGCTTCAAAAAAAAAAACCTTAAGACAATTTTAAGTGCAAGAAGGTGAAAATCTGCAAACGTTCACACAGGTAGTAAGCTGATTCCAAATAAAAAACAAAAAATTATGTTCCTTTTTCCTCAGGGCATCTTTGTTCCTTCCCTTTACTGTACCTACTACTTCTACCAGCTTTTAAGTAAATATGGGCCCTGAAGAGAAATTTACAAACATTATGTTTTAACTCAAAATTTCCAAATAACCTGCAACTTATTTTTCCAGGGGGGGAACAGTAACATTACCCTCACAACACATATGTGTTTACAGATAAAGCTGAATGTAGGTAGTAGGCAACAAATAATTAACATGCTGTTCTTTTAACTTTTTCGTAAGTTTGACAATTTTCATAATAAAAAGCTGGGGGAGAACCTCCTTTAAATATGTCTTTATATGTGAATTGAGATTTAAAACCCCAGGAAAGTTCCTTCCCTTTCTCTGGTGGAAAAGAGACAGGCCTTCCACCAATTCTAATAACATCATTGTCTCTGAAATGTTAGGGCAAGGAGTCCAATCCAAACTCTCTAGAGTCAGGAATTTAGCTCTAGAGTCAGGAATTTAGCAGAGTTGTTCTCTGTGATCAATCACAGGGTCTAAGAAAGCAAAGGCTTTAAAGGTAGATGACAGGATTTGCACAGCCTGAGGCAGGATTTTTCACATTCTGTAATAGCGTTATTCTAACATTCAAGAAATATTCTTCCAGGCACCTTTCCCTCCTTCAAATAGTAATTAAAATTGTTCTTTTTATTTGTTTCTAAATAAAAACCTGGAGGAAAATGACAGGGGAAAGAAATGTTATCCTCTACCAATAGCTTAAAAAATATATAAGGAATAGGGCTTCCCTGATGGCGCAGCGGTTGAGCACTGCGCTGTGGAGCTGTCGGCAGCACGAGATTCGAATTCGACGCCCTGCCAGGGAGAATCCCACATGGTGCGGCAGACCTCTCCTGCCTCGCCCGCTGCTCCCCTCAGCAGTGTATTTCTGATCTGCCTGTTCTGCTCCCCACTCTGCCTCTGGTGAACGCTCTCACTGCCCCACGCCTCTGGCCTTTACCCCAGCTTGTATGTATAAATAAATAAAAATCTTAAAAAAAATATATATATATATATAAGGAATAACCATCACCCCACTTCTCCCATTTAATTCTGACATGGAGGAACAAAAGTGTTATATTAAGTGTTAGATGCCAATTTTTACCAAATTACCCTTTCTCACATCCTTTTATTTTAATAAAATAAAAGCACATTTTTCTTCCTTCATACATAACTCCAAAAAGGAAAAAACAAAAACAACAACAACAAAAAACACTGACCAAAGAGCTATTAAAGCCTTATGTTAAGACTTATTTGATAAATATTTTTAAAATTGATTTGTAAAACTAAACCAATTGCAGTTTTAAAATTTTTGCAAGGAAATTATGAAGTGTGAGTCATCCTTTGATTTCCAACCTTTCAACTGAGATAGGGTACATGGAGTTTTGTACCCTGTTTTTTTCACTTGATAATATACTGTGAACATCTTTTATGAAAGTACGCGTAGATCTTCCTTATTCTTTTTTATGAATTAAATTGTTAATTAGCTAACCTAATGGACCCTAGGAAGGCATTCTGAAAATTTGAGGAGTTGCTTTTTTATTGCCACAGTGACTACAGTGCACTACTGGAATTTTACAGGCAGGGCCCTGGGATGTTAAGAGATTCTGCAATGCTCAATACATTCCTACATAACAAAGAACTGGCCTAAGTCCTCTGTGCTTGCAAATATCTGACCAGACATTCAAGTAGACATTCATAGGTACATGACCTAGAACCTAATTTCATAACACATATAAAACAAAACATTTTTGATAGTTTTAATATATATTGAATTTTCTAGGAAGGCAACTGCATGTACTTCAAGAGATTATGTGTTGTTTTGCTTGGAACTTTACCAGGAGTTATTCAAGTTTGTGGTATTTCTGAGTCACTAATACAATACACCTGAATTATTCTGCATCTGTAGTTGTAAGATGCACAGTGATTCAACATATGGGTACAAGCATCTGACTCCTTATGCCATTATGTCTTCTACTACTTTATCCTTTCTATTATAGTTACGGTATTATTTTTTTTTCTTTGAAACCATGGGTGTAGATATGTTATAAAGTCTACATAGGTCATTTCCGAATAACAAAAGAGGCTTTAAAAACATAAAAAGAAATCACTTTTGATCCCAATCATTAAGTTGAGAACTAATATAATCAGTTCTCTACTGGTGGACATTTATGTTGTTCCAATTTATCACTCTTATAAAGAAAGCTGAGATCAACATTTGCATATGTACATTTTTCACATTTTGTTCCTCAGAATATGTAACTTCCTAGAATGAGTGCTGTTGAGGGTAGTTATTGAGGTTTCTGGAGCTTTCTGATACACAGTAAGACTGTCCTTCAAAAAGGTATTTCACAATTTTTCTATAACGTAGGAAAAAAGACTTAAATTATCATTCAAAATCCAAAGGCATAAAGGGTTAATAAATTTGACTGCATAAACAAAATAACTCTTTCTTGGTAAAAAAAAAATTCCATGAGCAGAGCAAAAAAGTAAATATACAGGAAGAAAATATTTGCAAACATATGACATATAAGACTAAAATCCCTAATATATAAAGAACTTCTTAAAAATTGACAGGAAAAAAAGGGGGGGGTAAAAATCCTACTGCAAAACACATGGAGATAATTAGAAAAAAAGAATAAAAAGGGTCCTTACACGTATGAAAAGGCACTCAACTTCACTCACAATAAGAGCAATCTATACTAGATAAATACTATTCACCTATCAAATTACTAAAAATCAAAGCTTGATAATATACTTTTCTTAGTACGGCTATGGGGAAATAATCATTACCACTTATTGCTGACAAGAATACAAAATGGCACAACTCCTATAAAGGGTCACTTAGCAATATCTAAATGAAACTATGCATCCATTTATCTTTTGATCTAGTATTCCCACACCTGGGAATTTACTCTGAATACATACATCTCCAAAAATACAAAACATCTATGCCACGGTTATGCATTAGAACATCTAATTGCAAAGCACTATGTAAGATGTCCAAGCACTGTAAAGTTGTTTAACAAACTATGGTACATTCACATGATGGAGTATTATGCAACTATGAAAAGAAGTAAGGGTAATCGCTAAAAACTAACATAGTATTTTCAGGAGATGTTAAATGGGGGGGAAAAAACAACAAAAGCCAAAGTGCGAAAGAGTATATATAGTATTCAATCTTTTCTATAAGAAATTAGGGGGAGAAAAAACCAAAACCATGCCATCTGCCTATCTTTGCAAAAAGAAACACAGGATAGAAAAACTAGAAAACAATGAAGCTGGGTTCTTACAAGGGCTGGGGAATGGAAAATGGAATGGAGTGGAAGAGATACAGAAAAGTGATTTAGATATGAAAAGATATCTTGGGGAGGTATCTTTTTGTATAATTTTGCTTTTGAAAGCATATTTATGTTCTACAAATTAAAAAAAAAATTATTACAGTATGGGAAGGAAAAGCTGAAAGCAGAAAGAAAGAGATGAACCCAATAGTATTTCAAAAGAATACTATCGCCGCACTATAGAGGGAGAAAATAAAATAACTTTTCAAATAACAATTCAAATAACTTATGAACATTTAACACATACTTTCAGTTTTGGGTAGTAGAAAGAATAATTGCAAACAAATCTTGAATTATTGAAATAGATCGGTTTTCAATAGTAGTATGTGAAAAGTAATTCTGAAATCTTTTGTATGTATTAAAAGACTGAGTAAATATGCTGGTGTTTTGGGGAGCCAGGATTCTCACTGAGGAAAGGACATACGGATAAACAATAGGGGAAAAGAGGGGAAAAAAGTCTATGAAGATGAATTGGAGTAAGTATTAAAGTGAATCCTGGTTTCTAAAAAAAATTATGCGGGAATATGCATGTATATTGGACAGTATTAGTGTATATATTTATATATCGCATGTACACACACATATATTTCCTAGCCCTGTAGGCCAAAAGACGCAAGAGGTAAACCTAAGAGAAATAAACACTGACTAGATCTTGGTTTCTAACGTCATTCCTCCTTAAAAGGAACCAGAGCTCCTCAGAGAAGTGGCTGATTCCAGGGCGAGGTCAGAGGAGGTACAAAATGCATCTGGAACATGCAGCCACACCAAAAGTTAAGGAAATGGTCAAAAAAGTGATAGGGGCATGTCACAAGGACGCAGGAACAAGGTTGGAGGGGCTCACAACAGTCAAACTGCCATATTCTGAGAACCAAAACAGTTAAGTATGATAATGAATTAAAAAAACAAAAAAATAGGAGTTCATGTGTCCGTACTGATAAGTCAAGAGTCTTTTGATTATGGTAGAATGTTAAGGACTAATTAGTAAATATAGAGTGCTCAGAGGATAAAAAAAATCATCATTTTGCAACCATAATAGTAAAGATTGAATCAGACCAGAATCATTAATGGATGCTAAACCTAGGGAGAAATTCTGTAAGGAACAAGATATGTCTATGGTCTGAAAATGTCTCCCCATGGAAACATGTCTCCCTTATTATATGTAAGGGAAAAAATAGAAATTATACAGGGGAGAACCTGAATGGACACTGTAACTGTTTTTTTCAAAATCAACATCACGTAAGAAGAATACAGATAAGACCAGACAAACCAAAATGAGAAATTTCTATTTTTTAAAAAAAAAGTTGTGTGGGGGGAGGGGGGATGGGCCTGCATTCTTCAAAAGTGTCAATGTCAAAAAAAAGTTGTAGAAATAATTCTGCTTAAAGGAAGCTGAAGAGACACAGCAACTTTTTTTTGCATTTAACTTTATTATTATTATTTATATCTTTTACATTATTGTGTATTCCCTATAGGTTTCCCACCACCGATTCACCCGTGAACCATTACCATAGTCTTTTGTGCTCTTTTCTCCCCCTTTTTGAGCCCTTATCCTCCTCCTCCCTCACTAAGACATAACAACCTTAATGCAAGACCTGACCCCTGACTATATTGTACTGACTATACTATACTGTTAAATATACCAAAAAGACATTACTGAGGCAGCTGACAAAGCTGGAATACAGATGGCAGGTTAGATAAAAAACATTTTATCAATATTAAGTTTACTAATGTTGATAACTTTACTGGGTTAGGTAATACAATACCCTTATTCTTAGGAAATAAGCACTAAAGTACTTACAGGTAAAGGGCCATCATATATGTCCCTTATTCTCAAAAGAGGAAAAGGAAATGTGAACAAAAGATAAAGCGAATGGAGTAAAGCATTAACAAAAGACTTAGAGGTATGTTCTGTACTATTCTCCTTCTCCCAACATTCCTATAAATTTGAAATTATTTCCAAATAAAAAGTTTTAAAATTATCCTTAAAAGGGGGAGGGGGTAGTTTCATTTACACTCCCAGCACAGGGCTATTCATTTAGGTTTTTTCCTCCATGTGTAAAAGGGGTGATCTGAACTAGATGTGTTTGAATATGTCATTCTGTACTAAATGTATATAGGTATTGGCAAGGAGAATAAATCAGAATCCCTTTAGAAACTACTCAATAGGAAACAATACCCTAAAAGTGCCTTTCTGATTCTTATCTTTGGGACACTACTAACACCTAATAACAGGTCTCTATTTCTGCCAAATCTCTTACCTTGAATCAGAAAAAAAGCAGTATAATTGTTCTCCATAGTTGTGGCTGCCTTAACTTATTTTACACATACATCATTTTTTTCTGATTATATTGAGGTTTATTCTTAGAAGAAAAGTGCCACCTAAAAAGGGGAAAGGAATTTCCTTTATTTCACCACTAACAATACTTCTTTATCAAGTTATCTAAAATGTCATTGATGTAGAGAAATCCAAGTGCCTTTCAAAAATCTAATACAGGCTAATTATACAATGCCTAGTTCATCTGAGTTTAGTTTACTTAAGACCTAGGGTGATACATCTCTGCCATTATGTTCAGTGGGCAATCAATAAAGTATTGGTTGATTTTATTTTGATGAGAAATTCTTTTTTCTTTAATGATCAGATTCACAAGGCCTTATCGTTTAATCTCAAAGTGTTTCTTTTTCTTCTTTGATTAACTTCTACTTCAGTTTGCTATTAATATTCATCTGGGACTTGTTTCCACAGTACTTACTGCTAAAGGAGCCCAAGCGGTCCATTTCCTAATTCACAAAGATGAAGGCCTTGATCCACAATGCAGAGCTCCTTCAAGGAGATTTTTAGAAGTCACCAACACACTTATACCAAAGCGTGATGACCACCCTATGAACAGAAGTGGCACATGGGTCAGGAAACAATTCCAAGGGACAAGGTAAAGAAAAGATAATGAAACACTCAACTCTACCACATCCTAACATTGTATGCTAAGCCAATTATTTTACCTTTATAAGTCTATTTCCTCCTCTGTAAAATGGTATGATACAGTATCTACATCCTAGGATTTTTTGTTAAGGATTTATTTATGCATGCATACAAGATCTGGGGTGTAGGACAGGGGTGTGGGAGTGGTGAGAGGATTCACCAGAGACAGAGTGGGGAGCAGAACAGATTGATTGACTAAAATAGGGTGCTGAGGGGAGCAGTGGGGGCGAGGCAGGAGACGTCTTCCGTGCCATGTGGGAAGCTCCCAGGCCAGAGGTCGAACTCATTCTGCAGTGGCTGTGGATAGCTACAGAGCACTGAGACTTAATTCCTTGCGCCACCAGGGAGGCCCTAGAATTTTTCTAAGAATTAAATATCACAGCTCATATAGATAATGCACCATGTTATCTGTTAGTCCTCAATCAACAAATCTCTAATACTCCAACCTCTACCCCCAAACAATGAAAGCAACCATATCTTTTCTAACTGAAATCTGAATCTTGAGTCAGATATTCAAGGGCAGAGGCAGCTAGGGCTCAGTCAAAGAACTTGGTCTATGAGCTCCAACTGTTGAGAGTCCCATCTCCAAGGGTAGCCCAACTATTTAGTTCTTTTCTCATTTCTGTCTTTTCAATAAAACTTTAATGAGTTTGTTACTGGAAACCAAGGAATTCTATTACAACATATATGTCTTCACTAATTTACTCTTTGAACAATTATTTAATAGATATGTACAATGTAGAAAGTATCTTCTTAAAGGCCGAAATCATAATTTACATTAAGAAAGATCCCTCTTTTTTCTAAATACCCCCATAGTTTTTAATCTGTCTTTTCTGACACTTTTCACATTCTACTTTGTAGTATTATTTCTTAATGCATATTTTTACAACCATTCTAGACTAAAAGCAGAGACTACATCCAATACCAACCTGTACACCTTAGAGTAGCAAGCACACAGAAAGAACTCAATGGACACAATGTAATGGGCAAATGAATGTCAGTTCTACAAAAGGTTAATTCATTTTTAGTTCTCCGGGAGTCACTTATTTCTCCCGGTATTTTTAGCTTGGGGAATCATTCATAATTAAATGTAGGTAACACTCAGACAACATGGCTGTAAATGAATTTGTCTTTTTGGGAGGGGATGGGAACACGTGGGGTGGGGTAGTTCTACCTCTGTTCTAGTCACAGGAAATGTCAGCGCCTGAAGAAAAATGAATTTAGCAAGGGATATTATGCACTCGACAATAAAGTAAGGGCCAACATTTATTGAAAATCTCCCGTGCCAGATACTATGGTATCACTGTATGTAGATTATCTCTGAATTCTCACTTCCTTCTGTGGCACACTGCTTTTTAGAAGGACAGGAAGTTCTGAAAAATTGTTAACTGCACAATGTCTTATAGGTAGTGAATCGCAGTGATTTCAACCGAGGGTAACAGAAATGCTCAAGTAAAGGATGTGTAGAACACAGTTTGATAAAACACTCGCGTCATAAACACAATGTTGTAATGAGCAGAATCTTCCTTCTTCCTCCCCTTTCTTCTCACAAGAGACATTTCTGACACTGCAACCAAGAGACTATGGGCACAAGGTCCAACCAGTATTTGCCAAATCAAAGAGGTCAACGGGAGAAGGTAGGTGACCGTGAGGGCCAGAATTCAGTGGGGTGCAGAAAAAAGGGGCGCGCTTTGGAGCTGTCCAGATAAGGCTCAAATGCTCACTTTGTTCCTCATTAGCTGTATGATCTCGGGCAAGTCATTTTACTTGCGCCTTAGTCTCGGCTCTAAAACGCAGCTGAAATACTTTGGATGGCCTACTTTAAACTTCAATGGCAGACCTCGGCCGGGGCATGACACACAGTGGTTGTTACTAGGATAATTAACTAGAACACCCAGGCGGAGACACCACCGCGTTCCCAGAGGGCTCGTTGCGCCGGGCTCGGCGCGGGGCGGGGCCGGAGGGCTCAGGCCTGACCCGCGCTGCCCACCCCTGCGGCGTGGCCCGGCGCCGCACAGCAGCGCGCCACGTCTGCGCTGGCCGCCGGGGCCCGTGCCTGCCCCTTGCTAACCCCCAAGACCCCCGCCTTCCCCGCGGCCCGCTAGAGGTGCTCGCGCCCCGCCGCCGCGGCCCGCCAGGCTGCTCCTCAAATCTCACCTCGCCGCGTCCCCCTCCTCCGCCCCGAGGAGCCGCCAGCCACGCGTGCGCCCCTAGGCTTGCGTGCTCGCTCCCGCGCGACGCAGGCGCGAGCCCGCCCGGGCCACGCGCCCGCCGCCTCCGCCCCTTCTCTTCCCCTCCCTTCCGTAGCCCTCTGGCTGCTGCCGCGTGCCCCGCCCCTAGGCCCCAGCCCCTCCAACCGCGCCCCTCTGCCGGCGCGCTGGCCTCCGCCTGCCTCTGACTTTTGACTTGCCAGACTTCTGGGTCCAACCAGTGATTCGCCTTGCGGGTTGCCACAGGCTACCCAGAACGCGATGCCAGTTGACGGCCCCCACCCCCAGCGCGGTGAGGTAGTGCGGGCCGATAACTGTCCTGCTTTTGTGTTTTTAACATTCCCACCTCCTTCTGTTGCAGCGAAGGAAATTGAGGCTCAAGGGCTGGGCCCTCAAACGCCGAGCAGCCTTTCGACTCTGGGTCTTACAGTGCTACCCATGGATTAACCAGACTGAATGGTTTGAGGGTGAACAGGGTACGTCTTACTCAGATGCGTCTGGAACGTCGAAATTATCTTCCTTGGAAAGAACCGTCCACTCTTTGGGCTTCAGATGCCCAGATTGAGGCGCAGTGATGACAGGATGTGGTGGTCCACTCTGATGTCAATCTTGAGGGCTAGGTATGTCCCAACATCTCTTATTACTACTACTAATTATTATAATAGCTATCAATTGTCGAGTACTTACTGCATGCCAGACATTATACAAAGCAGGTTACATACATGGTCTCATTTAATCTTCAAAAACAATCTTAAGAGTTAGGCACTATTATTATCCCAATTTTCTAGATGAAGACATTTACAGTCTGCCGTATGAATAACTTGGGATCACACTGCTAGAGAGTGTGGGGAAATGGATTCAAACCGTGTTTTATCTTAAACATATGCTGTTGCATCTGTTTAGAAGTTGAGCCTTGATAATTTTCCCTGACCACTTTGAGAATTCATGTATGCCTTCTGTGTCCTCTGTATTCATTTTAGTATATGAGTAACAAGTGATTGTAAAAAAAAAAAAATCAGAAAATTCACAATGAGCAAAAATGTGAAAACAATTCCAGCCATGTTAAGTAGTTACAGTATTGGAATACAACTCTTCCAGACATTTTTCTGTGCCTCATGTCAAAACATAGGTTTTATTAGAGTAGTTTTACATTTGATGTATCCTGAAAAGCTCTTCATTCATCCAACAAATTTTTAATGAGCATACATTTCTAGATGCTGGGAATTCAGCAGTGAACAAAGCAGTCTGCCTTATCATGAGGGAGACTGACAATGATCAATACAGCTAATATATCACTAAATAACAGCTAATGTCCAGTAATGTGGCAAGTTTTATGGAAGAAAGTTCATCAGGATAAAGGGATGAGTGTGATGTGAGATGCTGTTTTGATGGAGGAGACACATCTACCTTAAGGCCTACTTAAGGATGGCCTCTTAATGGACGAGCGTATAAATAGAAATCTAATCGTTTGATGAGAGAGACAGCTGTGTGGCTTTCTAGAGGGTAACTATGCTGGCAATTGCAATAGCCTTGAGATACACACTTGCTTGGCATGTTAAAGAGGAAGCCAGGCCAACCGCGTGGCTGGAGCACAGCAAATTAGAAACAGATGGAAAACAGAGCCAGGGACCGGAATATCCTCGGGTAAACTATGAGTGGACTTTGAATTTTATTGGTATCTGATAGAAGTGAAAGGATCTATAGCAGAGGGGTAAGGAGGAGCACTCTGGCAGCTGTATGGAGATAGATAGTAGGGGTGTTAAAATTGCTCTTTCCAGCATAAATTATCCTTTCACACAGTAGTTGTCCAATCAATGGTTTATTAACATTGGTGTTTCACCTACACTTTTATACCTTTACAGTCACTCTCACCTTCTCCACAAAGAGAAGCTAGGGTCAAATGCAGAGGACCCATCCTCATGTCTTTTTCACCTAAACTGAAAAATTTTGAGACTGACTTGGGCTTATATCTAGAAGTCATCATTGTCAACAAACTGAACATGAGTCATCAATATTGTACTGCTGTGGATAAAACAGTCCCACATCATCCTGGGATCTATTCATTCAAAACATAACATTCAAACATTTGAAAATTACCCTTCCTCTTCGAACAATGTTAGACCCTGATTAGAATTCTAAGCCCCATTTTGGTCACTGTGCTTGAGAAAGATGAAAAAATTAAAATGCCCAGCGAGGGGGGGGATAACATTGATTAAGGCAATACTTTCCTGGATGCTTGCCTTCAGCAATGTGGTGGAAAATGACATCATTTATAAGACCAGCTGAAGAAAGAACAGATATAAAGGAGAAATTAGAAGTTCTGTCTTGGATCTGTGCTTTGCAGTCTGAGTGAAAATGACATCTATGAGTTTAGAACTCAGAGAAGAGGCCAGAGCTAAAATTGTCTAACTGTATTAGACTCGCTTGCTGTTGTTGTTTAGATGTGTGTCTTCTTTAGACAGAGCTTGAGGACACACACTGTCTTTTCTTCTTTGGGACCTCAGTCCTCAGAAGTGCATCCTGGACGCATGTTTGTGAAAGAGCAAGTAAAGGCAAAGGTATGGATGGAGTCACGCAGGCAAAATGTATAAGGTAAAAAGAGAAGATACACCATCTGTGCTTTCACTGCAGATCCCAGCCCGGGAACAGGGCCCACAAGTAGGGTGACCTTAAGTCCTGATTCACTGAGGACACAGCTGGTTTTTATCTGTTGTTTCCACATAGTGATCTTGTCTCATTTCACTCAGAAACGTCTCAATTCATACACTATATTATATGGTCTCTCTTTGTAGAAGGCCCTTCACAGTCCAGTGTCTTCTAATTTCTTTGTCATCACTGTCCTATCTCATACTTCATTCTCCAGCCAGAGCAAAGTTCCTCCTTTTCCACTTATGTACCAATTTTACTTCCAGTTTTCCTTTCCTTCGACCTATGTCTCGATTCCGAGTCCCCAAAGTCAGGGTTAAATAGCCTTTGCTAGCTTCCGACGCACACTGTGTTTAGCCTGTCATGGCAGACATGACTAAGTGCCTTGTTCCTCCCCTGACCAAACTTGTCTGTAAAGGAACCTGGAAAAAAAACACCTTTTGTGACTGGACATAACCAGTTCATTGTCTGGCTAGTATTTCTGAAGATTGGCCTTCAGGACAGACTTCAAGCACTTCTACTTTTAACTAACTGAGAAGTTGACTTTTGAAAGAAAAGCCTGGTATGGAAAATTATATTCTGTTCTCAGGCTCTGTAACATATTTACCACTGACTGAGTTCAAATATCCTAATAACTCTTCTTTAATGACTAAACTGCTGTGATTTGAATCAGAAGTACAGTTTCTGATCCTCCCTCTGTATGGAAAGGATTCTCTGCCATTGTTAGTTACTTTCTGTGTCCTGAGTGGGAAAGACTATAAATTTTATTTTATCTAACCTACATTTTTCCTGCAACCGAGGTAACTCTTTGTAGTTGGGCATACAAATAGATAAAAACAGAAACTCTTAAAAGTCTAGCTCTGCCTTCCAGATTTCAACTTCCTCCCTTTAAGCCCTGAGCTGTACCCAGTCTGTGAAATTAGCCCAAGATTTAGGTTTTGCAGCAGAGCGCCTTGCCAGTTACACAGCCTCTCCCTGTGAGAGACTCAGTAGAGAGAGCTTCTCCCACAGAAGGCCTGAGCCTCGAGGGTTGCAGCTCTCTTGTTCACCCAGCAAGCATTTTCCTGGCCTGGTTGAACCTCTTCAGCCTCCGCTGCTGCCTCTTGCATTAAGGGGCATTGCCCTCCTCCTCCTGCCTGCCTCGCTCCACCCTTCCTTACGTCTCCCTTTGTGGTCAATGGAGTTAGAGACTCAATCCCCAACTTACTTCACTTCATCCACCCTGACTGAGCAGTCTGCCCATGAAGGGTTGAAGCACCCTGCTAATCAGCTTACAGAAATGAAAGGCATGCTTCCAGGTAACCAAGAGGCCCTAAGGATCTCGAAGGTGAACAGAGTGGGGGAAAATTTCTGCGAAAGGGCCCTGCTGCATCCTGCTTTACACTGGAAGAACCACTTAGCCAAAACCGTTCAGTTACTAGGTGCACAGCCAGAATAAAAGCCAGGTCTGTCCAAGTGTAACTAGTAAGCTACTTTTGGCTACTTAAAACTGAAGAGTTAGCAGGGGTCAGGGTTTTCACAATGCCATGACCAGGAAGCAGAGTTTGTTGCCCTTCTCTTCTACCCCTTCCTTTCCGCTCTGCCCTCCACTGATCCACACAGAGCACAGGATATCTGTCTCATGAGTCACCAGGCATTGAGTAGAATCTAAAAGTGAGGCAAACTAAGAATGCATTGTTGGGAGAGACTTCTATTTATCAGAAAAAATTTAAATGCCTACTAGGCAGCCTAGCTGCATGCTTTTCAGCCTGATCTACAGGGCCTCCACCTTTTGACTGTCAAAACAGGCTCCTAAAGTATTTAGCATCATTTGATGACAGGCAGTCTGTATTCTCTTGCAACCAATAAGTATCTACTAAATGTTTGAAATACAAATTTTAAGGAACCTGGCACAATTTAATATTGAAAAAGTGTGGACTGTGCAGATTTCCTGAGTGTGAACTTAGAAAATTGTTATTTTTCTGTACCTTTTTCCTCCTCATCTGTAAAAATGAAAATAATACCTAATTCGTAGGGGTTTTATAAGGATGTGATGATATATTCCGTACCTAGTACATGGTGGGAGTCCATTGCATTATAATTGGAATTCTAGAAGTGTTCCATAGGGTGACCCTGGGGCTTGTATAGAAGTTGTTCCAGGTGGTGACCTCCCTGGTGGCCTAGGGGTTACGTCTCAGCCCTATCATGCTGCCACCGCTGTGGCCAGAGTTTGATCCCAGCCAGGGAGCTGACCCACATGTGGTGCAGCAAACCTCTGTTGTCTCACCTGCTGCTCGCCTCAGCAGTATATTTCAGTTGATCCACCTCTGTATCTGGTGGCTGCTCACTCTGTATCTGGTGAATCCTCTCACCCCCTGCACCTCTGGGCTACTCCCCAGTTCTTCTATGCCAAAAAAAAGTCTATCTACTGGAAACCTATAGGTTCCTAGCACATCACACAATGAAAAGAATTTCATTTCTGCCTGCTTCTTCAGCATCTTCCTCACTTTATAAAACAAAGGAGAGTGTACATTATGTCACAGGTCATACTTGCAATCAAGGACAGATAATCCAGGTTTAACCTCAAATGCAGGACAAACTCAGGACCTCTCCTACTTAATTAATGTAAATAGTGAAGAACAGACTTACGCATTAGGAACAATGAACTGTAATACTGCTCCTTAGACTACGTAGTGAATACTTTACTATTGTAATCAAATAAAACTTACAACATTAATCTGATGCATATTTAATGATATATGTAATTGTTATTGTTCTGCATGATAATTAGGCCTTAGATGTTAAACTATTTACCTAAATGGCTGTAATTGGTTATTTTTACACAGCCAAACACATTTTTCAGTGTTTGTCTGCTCACTTTATTAATTTTCTAGAATCTGTAATCATGCCAAGGACAACAGTTTTCTCTGAAACCCTTTACTATTTAATCATGTGCTCACACACATAAACACACTCTTCAGAATGACACAGTAGAGTTCTCCTCCCAACCTGCTACTAAAAATAGCTATTGCTCAAGGATCTCTGTATATATGCTCTCATTTTAGTTCTTTTAATCCCTTTAAGGGAGGTTTTGTTAATCCCATTTTACTGATGCAGAAACTGATGCTTGGAGAATGTTAGCAGGCAGAGAGATTGAAACTTCTTTTCCCAGCCCCTAACAATTACCTTATGACACGGTGGAAGGTTATGGGTCCCAGCTGAGATGTGTAAAGTTGTTTTAGGAACTAGCCTGGCTCCTGAGAAACACAGACTATGCACAGCCTGTCCAGATGGAGAGTGAGTCAACCTGCAATAGGGAGGAGTTGTCCGTAGTACAAGATTGAAGCCTGTTGGAACTGACTTTAGTGCTCATTCATTCAAGGAAGACAGTCTTGGCCAATGAATTTCAAGCATCACTGCTCAATTAAAGGCTATTATTGAAATACAAGGTGAACCTAAGGCTATTTGAATTTTAGAATACCACACAATTTAAAGGATCAATACAAGGGTTAAACTGGTGTTTGTCAATATTTTTGTCATTATTGCAAGTCCTAAAGAGCCTTTTTAGGTACACCATATAACTGTTAATGTACTATACATATATCTGTGTTTTATACATAACAAAATAAGGGTTTTTTTTTACCCCTCAGGTATAAGATTTTGTCTATCTCCTTTGAGAGTACATGGGTTAAACAATGACTCAAGACTAATGCAGCTTCCCATATAGGCTGCCTTTAGACCCAGAACAAGCTCATTGTTCAGAGGGAAGTATTTCTGTACACAGGACAGTTATATTTCCAGTTGCTAATTAGGAAATTGATCATTTTACGTAAGAGCTTGATTAGTGTGGATCGGCTCCTAAATAATAGCTCTGTGGAACAATTGGGTTTCTAAGATGAAAACAACCTCAAAGACCTTCTGCCAGACAGCTTACTACCCTCTAAAAGTCAATCTACTGAACATACCTTTTTATTTGAAACTTCTAGAGCATTCTTATGTGTTCATAACCTCATCCATAAATATTTATGGAGGGCAAAGGACTGTACCACTACTAAGGAATCAAAGACAAATAAAATGGTCTCTGTCTTTAAAAAGCCGTTCCCTGTCAAGTTGGGGAGACAATTATGCTCAAAAATAAAAAATAAGTACCATACAAGATAAAATGACTGCAAGAGAAATGTGCTGGGTACACTGAGGGCTTCGAGAAGGCATCTGTCAATCCTAGGGAGAATTAAGGAAGTGATGATTGAAGAGGAGTGGGAAGGGGGAAGAAATGTCAGGCAGAAACAACACGTTATTCAAAGACTAGAAGCAGGAGTTGGCTGGCTAGCTTAGTCTATATGACTGTAGTAGAGAGAGCAAGAAAGAAAGGGACCTCTGTTTTTGAAGTTGCATGGGTAGAAAGAAGTCAGACCTTAGTGGACTTTGCATCTTTCTCCAGAGCCCAAGCTGAGCATTCTGAATTGGGGAGTGGTGTTATCATCATTTGGGGTTTTAGGCCATCTCTCTGGCAATGATGTGGACTAATACATGGCAATATGAGAGACTAGGCATGACAGCTGTCCAAGTAAGAGATGAGGAGGGTTGAAATAACAACTTTGAAATGGAGGTGAGGAAGAAGAAATAGGTTTAAGGTGTTTAAGAAGTAATTGATTGGGGTGGAGGGTGTAAGACGTTGGAAGTAAAGATGATTCTCAAATTTCCAGCTTGGTTGTCTGGGTGGATGGTGTGATTCACTTGAGAGGGACATTAGGATGAAAAGCAGCCACGAAGGGAAAAGAGCAGATTTTGTTGGGGATTGTTGAGTTTGAAGTGTTTGAAAAATGTGCTGGGAAAAGATAAACATCAATCTGTTCCTCACACAGGATAATTTCTAAATGGATTAAATACGTAAATATAATTTAAAAACTGTGAAAGTACGAAACTATGTGAAAATTACCTTATAATCTTGGTGTGAGGGGAGGAAAAGCTTTATAACTGTGACTCAAAATACGGAAGGCACAGAAACAGGGGTTAATCTTTTGACAACACAAAACTCAAAGTTTCTTCAGAGCCAAATAACACCTTAGGCAATGTTGAAGTATCACTGGCAAAATGGAAAAAAAGTTTGTAACTCATATTGCAAAAAGCTAATGTGTAACTCCTCCTAATTAAAAAAAAAGTAGATAAGAGATCAGTCGCTCAAGGGAAATAGCAACAAAAGATCTCAGTCTGCAGGGCTTACCTGTAGTGGTTAACAGAGATGCTGAGGTCAGCTGCCTGTACTGGAGTCCTAGCTCTGTCACCTTCTAGTTTCGTGACCTTGGGAACATCTGTGATCCCCACTTTTCTGTAAAATGCAAATAATAGTGGCAGCTACTTCAGAGAGTGAGATGAAGGCCAGACTGGCAACTTGTAACAGAAGAATGGACAGGAAAAATAGGTCCTAAATTTCTGGGGTCTGGAACCTTGAAGAAGAGAGATTCAGGGAAGAGAGCCAGTTCAGTGCCCATCTGTCTGTTCTCTCCTGAAGGGCAGTTATTTACAGCGGGCCCTGGAGCCAAGTTGTTCTATTTAACATGTTGGTGTATAATGTGGAAAAAAGCTGGGGGGAGGGGGAGGCTGTCTCTATGGAGTCTGCAAAAAAGGCTGGGGGGGGCTCTGTCTGTATGGAGTCTGGGGTTTTCTCCAGGTACTTCTGGAGCCCTGCAACATCCCAAAGTGTGTGCTTTGGGTTCGCAGGCGTCTGAACGGTCCCCCTCTGCGGGAGTGTGGGTGTGTTGTGCCCTGCAACGAAGGGCGTTCTGTCCAGGGTGCATCCCCGTTTCGTATTCTGAGCTGCTGGGAGAGTCTGTGACCAGCTGCAACTCTGCACTGGAATAAGCAGGTTGGAAAATGAATGAATAATGACTTATTAAACAAGAACTTATTACTAATCATTGATACTACTAATTATTATTAATACAAGTTATGGCTTCATAGTAGAAGTGGTTTATGACGTTTGAGGGGGCAGGCTAGGCTTCTGAGGGCCTTGGCAGTATCTTTCAGGTTTTGAGGCTTCATTCTCATAGCTGTGGCAAATCACTTTTAACAAAAGAACAAGCTTAAGTTTTTATTTTAAAAAGCTCTCTGTGCTGAGAGCTGTGCATATTAATGGTAGGCCAGAGATTAGCTCTGGGGAGACCCATGAGGCTGTGGTGGTGCAGGCCAATGACCTACTCCCTCACCTGCTGGTTTCCTAACATTACCTGAGCAGAAGAAAGAGCTTTTATTTTTCAAGAGTATATGTGCACGGCCTTCCTGGTGGCACAGGGGTTAAAGTCTCAGCATGAGGGAGCTGACCCACATGGCTCAACATACCTCTTCTGTCTTGCCCTCTGCTCCCCTCAGCAGTGTATTTCAGTTACTCCACCTGTCTACTCCCCACTCTGTCTCTGGTGAATCCTCCCACCCTCCCCCTGACACCCCCTCCCTGCACCTCTGGCCTACATCCCAGTTCTTGTATGCATAAATAAATAAAAACAAATCTTTTTTTTTAAAAAGAGTAGATGTGCATAAATGTTAGCTATTATTATTCTGGTTATAATCAGAGATAAAAGACTTAAAATTAATCCAGCAGGAATAATGAGCCTATTGGGATGAAACAATTTTGTTAAATGCATAAATGTGGGTATCGGATTCTTTCTAGATAAGGGGGAGGAAGCTGGCAGTGTAAAAGTGATCCCACAGCAGAGGGAAGAGGCCAGGTCAACCGCCCTAATGTGAGAGTGCTCTGGCACACGACTGTCTGTCCTGTCAAAGTTCATCCTCTCTGTGCTTAGACAAATAAAAATGTGGGGCAAAGTGCTTTATGGCTCACCTGAGAGTTAGTGCTTTTTCATAGACAATAGGTCCAGGTATTTAGATATTTCCTACATATCGCAATTCTTTTCAACATTGTGGAGTCATTACAAATGCCTAGAAAAACAATATCTAAACAAATCATTCTGAAATCAAACCTGTGTGTTACTTAGCTGATTTAGTTTCAGAACAAGACAAGGATAGATACTGGTAGTTTTTTGATAACTGCTTTTTCTCCTCTTCCTACCATAAAGAAATGAATAAGGTTGACAAGTCAACTACTTTATCTTGTCACATACGTGTCTGCAAAGCAGGCTCATTCAGAATGGGTCTCCTAGAAGTACTAAGACTTCTAAAATATGTTCAGTTGTGTAGAATTTTGGGCATAAACATGAACAGCTTTTTAAGTGTAGCCATTGAAGGCAAAAAGAAAACAGATTCTTGGAGCCAAATTGGACCCCCCAGAGTTTCAGAGCCTGACAGATGTTTATTTATATGTAAATCTGCATATTGAGGAATGCTATATTAGAAGTACACTTTCCATTGTAACATGTTTCCACAGAGAAGTAATCTTCTGTAGGATAGGCAGGAAAACTAGACGTCTACAACGCAATAAAAAAGAATAACAACCTTATTTTTTTAAAAAAGGAGAGGTTATAAACAAACAAGAGAAATCCTGGCAAATAACTCAATGGGAAGATGCCCAGCAGGAAATGCACATTAGAACCACAATGGCACATTAGCTTACAGCCATGCGGTTGACAAGACTCTTAGGTCTGAGGCTTCCAAATTAGGGAGGATGTGGAATAACAGGGACTTTCTTTACCACTGGTGGGAATGTATTTGGTGCAACCACTTTGGAGAGTCATATGCCATCAAGCAAAGTTGAAGATGTTTCTGTCTGTCCAAACCATAAATTCTTTTTTTTTTAATTTTTAATTTCATTATTTTTTAAAGATTTACTTATTTATGCATACAAGAACTGGGGTGTAGGCCAGAGGTGTGGGTGGTGAGAGGATTCACCAGAGACAGAGTGGGGAGCAGAATAGGCGAGTCTACTGAAATATACTGCTAAGGGAAGCAGCGGACGAGACAGGAGAGGTCTGCTGCGCCATGTGGGAATCTCCCTTGCAGGGGATCAAACTCATGCTGCAGTGGCTGCTGATAGCTTCACAGGCTGAGACTTAACCTGTGGCGCCACCAGGGAGGCCCCAAACCATGAATTCTACTCTCCGATAACATGCCCTGGCCATAGACATAGCCCAGGATATTCACGGAGAGGAAATAAATTGCTATCTCATAGTATCATATGTTTAGTTTAAAATATAAAATAATATTATCAAATATAAAATGATTGTAACTTAGTGTCTCTTCTGTTGAATGTTTGGTTCTTCCAAAGGGCAATAAGGACCTTACCCTCTTGACAGCTGTGTTTATTTTTCCTTTCTGGAGCGGTTGTGACCTGAGTAAATCTTGGAGAGTTTTCTCAACATCAGCTTACACTATGGAGACCTTGATAGAACTTAAAAAATGGACAAAACTCAACTTTTGTGAATACTTTTTCTTCTTTTGGGGCAGTAATACAGGTGTCACATCTTGCTAATTTTGCATCTATTTGTGCCCCCTTTTTTCAGCGGATGAAGTTAGCAACTTTAGCCACTGGGTGGCGCAAGTTCACAAAAATTCACAAGCGTCTGCTGAACGTTGACCTGTTACAGTCCCAAGTGCACCCGTTGGTGGGCGCACTATGGCAGCAGTGCCTAAAGAGGGGAATTGTGCACTTATAGAAACGACGGTGTAAACTATTTTTAACGCAATACAAATGTTTGTTTTTAAAGTGCACCTTTTGCTACTGCGTAGGAGGGAGGGTTAGGTGAAAGAAAGGCTTTTGGGGCCTGAAATTTAAGTATAGATCAGGATGCAGGTTCCCCAGGAATGCAGATTAAGCGAGGTGTCTAATACTGGATGACTGGCAAATCAGGTCGCGGAATAAGGGGGAAGAAAAAGAAAAGAGTGGGAAGAAGCAGGAAGAGAATGATGACATGATAATGAAACAAAGAAAAGAATACAAGTCTAGGGAGATAGATTCAAGTTTAATCAAAACTTACAGTATAGCCTCACGTTGATTTGCATCCACTGGTTACACACAGCAGCTTTGATAAAAGTTATCTCCCTATCTTCTAGAAAGTCAGCTGTGCTACACTTAGCTAACCATACAGTGATATGATCGAGTATTCCCTGTGAACTTGGTGCTTTGTTGGATGCAAAAGTACTATAAAGCCTATACAAATTAAATAGAAACACAAAAACTAGGAAATAAAGGTAAAACAGGCTCAAGGAGGCCTGGGACCATTCACTGTATGAACTCAGGAAATGGAGCCCTTTCTTTTTGTTTTTTAAGATTTATTTTATTTATTTATGCATACAAGAACTGGGGCCCAGGCCAGAGGTGAGAGGATTCACCAGAGACACAGTGGGGAGCAGAACAGGCAGACTGACTGAAATACACTGCTGAAGGGAGCAGTGGGTGAGACAGGAGAGGTCTGCTGCACCATGTGGGTCAGCTCCCTGGCCTGGGATCGAACTCATGCTACAGTGGTTGGCAATAGTTTGATAATGCTGAGACTTTAACCCCTGCATCACCAGGGAGGCCCAGAAAATTGAGCCCTTTCTGACAGTGGAGGGAAAGCGGAGACAGGAGCAGGGAACAGAGTGGGCGGGGAGGAGGGGCCCCTAAACTGTCAACACTTCTAGGGCTAGAACCAAAGACAGTGCCTAGCCCCCCATGAAAACTCCACAGAGCAACTCAACTTTGGAAAATGGCCAGTTCTGGACATAAACGCAGGAAAAGTGCTCCAGGTGGAGCATTTTTATTTATGCATACAAGTTGGGGTACAGGCCGGAGGCATGAGCTGGCGAGAGGGTTCAGCAGAACAGAGTGGGGAGCAGAACAGGCAGATGGACGGAAATACACTGCTGAGGGGAGCAGTGGGCGAGGCAGGAGAGGTCTGCTGCACCATGTGGGAATCCCCTGCTGCACGTTGAACCCGAGTTGCCCCTCCACAGCGCAGTGCTTAACCTCTGCGTCACCAGGGAGGCCTGTTCCAGACTCTTTAAAGAGGCTCCTGAACACTCAGGAAGTGGGAGGGAGAATGTGTGGGACCAGAGCCACCTCAGTCCCTCTGCAATTCTTAGCCCATGCACTAGCCTGGGCTGCAGAAAAGGATGGAACTGATGGCCAGCGTAGGCTTCCAGGGGTACAGAGTCCTCCAGCACTTTGATTTTTAAGATTTCAGGTATATCTAAAACATGAAGACATGGAAAAATGGGGATATGAAAGTGGTGTCTACTTGAAGTATTTACATTGAATGAAACCATGCTTTAAAAAATTATGTAAATATAGCGATTTACTTAATGCCGCTCAGTGATACCATCAAAGTTCAAGTTGGAGGTTTCTGTGAAAGTGGCTTCTCTCTCTATGCCACTGACTACCTTAATCTTTAGACCTGCTAGTAAGTGTTGGGATGACCCTTATTAAAGATGGAATGGCTTCCTGTCATCTCTACTCTAAGACTTGGAAAAAAACACAACTTAATACGTGTACAAACTAGGTGATGCAGGGGTTAAAGTCTCAGCGCTGTCAAGCTATTGCCAACCACTGTGGCATGAGTTCATTTCCATGTCAGGAGCTGACCCACTTGGCGCAGCAGACCTCTCCTGTCTCGCTTGCTGCTCCCCTCAGCAGTGTACTTGGGTCGATCTGCCTGTTCTGCTCCCCACTCTGTCTCTGGTGAATCTTCTTACCCTCATACACCCAGCTCTTGTATGCACAAATAAATAAGTCATCTAAAAATATACTAGTACAAACTAGAAAAATGGTATAATATATTAGCCAAATATATATATGTAGTATATATATATTTGTCAAAAAAGAAAGGAACAAATTAAAATGGTATGAAGAGTATGATGTTATTTGTGTAACATGTTTGTGTGTGTGTGTGTGTGTCAAAGTAGTAACAGTAGTTATCTCTGGGAGAAAGGATTAGGTATGATTTTTTCTTTTGTCCTCTATACTTTCCAGTACTATCTAAATCTTGTTACAAATGAGAATGTACTCTAATAATCAGAAAAAACTAAGTGTGGTAACTTAATGAGAAAGAATTCACAATAAATACTTTGCTGCCCTGCTGTGAAGTGGTCTGTGGACTAAAGTTCACATCCCAGAGTCCACAGGGATGATCTCTCTACTCTTCTGCTGTCTCTCCCATCTCTTAGTTTTTAAAAACCTCCCCCAGTAAGAGAATAGAGAATTCGAGATGTTTCACTGATCCGAGAGCCAGAAAATCTTCAGAGGGACCTTGCTCTGTCAGGGGAAACATGTTGTTCCCAAAGCAAAATAAACAATTTTGATTCCACCAGTGAATTTCTATAAAGTCAGTATAAAAGGGGCCCCAATTATACTCTACAGAAGAGTTAATGAGTTTGCCACACGTTTGGCTCCTGGGAAGTCTCATGTCTCTGGGTGAAAGGGCAATCTGTGTTGGAGGAGGCAGGGAAGGGTGGGGAAGAATGGAGGCATGGATCCTACACCAAGAGCTTCCAGTTTTTCATCATCCTCCCTAGTGGTCTTGTGTGGGGAGCATGCTTCCCTCCCCGCCCATTATTTTATGGTCACACTGAGCCACAAATGGCAGGATAAACTGGAGGCAGTTGTGTGAACCAGTAGCCGGGTGCAGAAAACATGCTCATTTATCCAAATGCCCCAGGAGTCTCTCCTCTCTAGCGACTGTATTTTTTAAGCAACAATAAACATTTATGATTTTATACAGTTTCTGTGGGTCAGGGATTTGAGGATGGTTCTGAGTAGGGATCCCTCACGAGGTGCAGTTATCCTGCGTGCTTTATCTGAAGGTTTGACTGAAGCTACGGATCTGCTTCCGAGACAGCCTGCTCACGTGGCTGTGGCCAGGGGCCCTCAGCGCCTGCTCACGGTCCCCTTCTGTAGACTGGCAGCTGGGTCCCTCAGATCGAGTCTCCAGCCACCTGGGGGAGTCTTCTGGATTCTATCACAGACAATGGGCTTCTCTCCCTCAGTGGACATGCTAGCTGGGACTGCCATCACCTTTATGAAGATTCCACTCTGCACTCCGAGCCATGCTGGTTCTTTCTTTAGACATGACGAACTTGCAAAGAAGAGGTGATCTTTGCCATTGCACAGATGAGGGACACTGAGGCTCGGAAGTTTCGCTTGTCCCCATCAGCTGTGTTTTCAAATATGCTTTATGGGCACTACTTTAGGGCATGTAGAAGGTCTCTAGGGCTTCCTTGAAAACTGTCATCCTCCATGCTTTGTATCTGTTCCATCTCTTTCAAGCTCGGCTTGAATATTAAATCAGGGCTTAGGGTCAGGTATCTCCCCCTGTTGGTATTGTCTTGAGAACCACTTTTTGGGGCAATAATTGAAGTGAAAGAAAGAAGCATACGATTTGTATTTGTTTTTTACCAGTGAACCAAGAAAACATTTCCTTAGAAGTGGGCACATTTTGCCAAAATGAAAAGGAGTGGTTTCAGATTCTTAGGAAAAGGAGTAGCATAACACCCTGTCCTCTCCCTCCTGCCACTTCCTATCTTACTGAGACACTGCTTCAAGTTCAGTTGTTTCCAGCTTCTCACTAGCCTTACTAAGCAGTGACTTTGATCGCTCAGCCCAGGCTTCCCCTTCACGGGCCTGGCAGAACTGTGTGATTTAATGTCCCTGCTGAAGATGTGAGTGTGAAATTGGCAAGAATCTGCCCGTGTTGGTTAATCATAGAGAGAAGACAGCATAGTGTCCTCCTTTCAGTGTGTGAGGCAGACAGGACTTTTCAGAAGTATGTCTGGTGGATAACAATGATTCCTGCAGCTTCCTTTGAGCATGATAAGTTGGGAGCATCTTGTCCAACCTAGAGATAAAAATATGAAAGATAAAGAAGGATGCAAATGGAGATTCTCCATGTACCAACAAAGGAATTAAGGACAAAACCCCATATAATGCCAAGTACATATCATTTTACTCCCGCTACTCAATAATTTTAGGAAAAGTTATTGTGCTTACACTGAGAAAGGTGCACTTATGTATGAGAACCTACCACTGGTTAAAACCTTTAACCCACCAGCAAAGAACCCATGCACACCTTGCTGGACCTATGTGCCTGAAACAGAAAAGGCTCGGGTCTGCAGCTACTTTGGACTCTACTTCATTCCTAGCGTCAGGCTCAGATAGTCTCCCTCTGTTTGCGAAAAGGCATCGAGATTTGGGTCTATCCCATCCCCCCTGCCCCCGCCCCCCACTATACCTGACTCCATGCCTGTCTGATTTTGTATGTGCTGTATAACTGTTTTAGTATTATGAATATAATTATAATTTTTCTGCCCTTTGATTTCTCTTCCCAACTAGACAGCCTTTTGGAGGTATGGAACTTGGCATGCAGGAGGAAGCTTTTCAGCAAAATTTTGTGGGTAGATGAATAAGCCACTGAATAGAGAAATGAAAAAAATTTAGATTTTAATTCTGTTTTGACCAGCTTTGTGACCTTAGGAAAGTCACACAACCTCTCTGAGCCTCAGTTTAAGTATCAATAAAATGAAGATACCTGCCTTGCCTACCTCCCAAGGTTTTTGTGAGCCTCATATGAGCTGAAGTATGTTTCTTATTATTTTTTCTAATTCCTGTATCATTTGATAGCTTATCATGTTCAAGGAGAAATTCAGTCATAGTTGCTCTTACACTGTTACCTCTAAGTCTAAGCTAGACTTTTTAGTCCTGTTCAGGTCCATTTCTTCCAATGTCCAATAGAAATGATAATATTGATTAAAGTGAAGAACTTAAAAAGACACCATATGATACAATTATACAAACTTGTATGAACTCATTAGTGGAAACAGGATTATAGAAATTGTTGACCTAGACCAGAAATGACAGATAAGTTGGCACTGAATACCTGGAACACGGTGATAAGAATGATTCTGAGGCCATGCCTGGCAGGCAGAACATACTCTGCTGTGTAATCGACACGGAATTAAGGAGTGGCAGCACCTGTACCCCCCGACTAATCTTTGAGCTCTGTTCTCAATGCTGTAATTCTGCAAGAGTGGACACCTTGTTTAATTTTGCAAGTATTGGACACCTCGCCTCTTTGCCTACATGACTTGTGTAGACATGGCAGAGAAGGCACCCATCAATTTCTAGTATTCCGAGGTCAAGTCCACTGCTGATGGGGAAACTAGATTTAAATCTGCCGTGCTGAGCCAGTGATGTGATCTCACAGGGGCACAGTGACCTCATAATCCTGCCAGGAAACCCCAGGGAAGGAAGAAAGAAGCAATGCTTTGTCAAGTTTTCAAAAAGTGTTCAAGCGTGGTGCCTCCTGAACTTCATTATGAGCAGAGTTACCTGCAGGCGGGATGCAGTATATGTGTACATGTGTATGTATGCATATCCGTATGTGTTGTCAGGGCTGGAACTCTATAGTTTGGGCGGGACTTAAATAAAAGAATGCAAATTAAAACACAAAATCAGGTGCAAAAATCCCACAGGTCTTAAAATTACCAGCTTCATTAAAATCACAGTAAGTTCACCTTTGTTAGGGAACTTGTTTAGAATTTTTTATGTATGATTCCTGGCCCCACTCTCAACATGCTGACTCAGTATATCTGGGGCCCCAAAATAGGAATTTTCAATGAGCACCCTATTATGCTACAGTTTTTTCTATGTTAAAACAGTAGTACAAATACCTATGACACAATTAAGAATCACCCACATTGCTTCCTAATTGAGGCAGTTCCCCATCTCCCAGCACTTCTATAGTAACCCCATTTCCCTCAAGCACGTGGCACAAGCCACCCAGAGAACACTTTCCTTCTCAGGCTGAGCGTCACGCTGGCGTTCAGCAGCCTTGGGGTGCTGGTCTCCCTGTCTTTGCCTTCTCCATGGCAGCTGGCATTGGCTGGTTCCCAGGCATTGACACTGAAGGAGGAAAGTGACTGGTATCATCTTCAGGTGTCTGGCAGACATTTGATTATGATTATCCTCCCCACATCATGTCAGTCCACTTGAAGAAAATCCTCCGAGAGAAAACCCGAGGTCCTGTGGGGCTGTCTTCCTATTGTAACGTCCAAGTGCGACAGAGGAGAGGAACTCAGCCTTAGCTCAAGCCCCTCCTCCTACGTGCCAGGCGCCTTTCCTATGGGACATTAATCAACTTTCCTGCTACCGTGAGAGACACACATTCACATTTTAGAGGTGAGATAGCTGAGATTGGAGAAGTGGAACAACTTCCCCAAAGCACTCAGCTAATGAGTGTGCCAGCAGACCTGTCCAGACGCCAAAGTGCTCAGTTTGGTCACACATATACTAAACGTTGGTGTGATACAAGCGCAGTCTATGCTTTTCTCAATAATGCTAAGTTACCTGTGCAAAGGAGGATTTTATCAACCATACAAGGACCCAGCGCATCAGCACACTCACCGGACAGGGGACTTCAAAAATGACAAACACCATAATGGCTACTCCACTGAGCAGCAGGGTGGCAGCAATCAGAAATTTGACCACAGTGCTCCACTTCTGCCTCTGCTCTAAGTTCTCATCTTTCTCTAAGGAGAGAGAGGAGTAGAGAGGGAAGAAAGAGAATTTGACTTAAAGGTGCCCTGGCTCCCAGCCCGATTCAGAGGCAGTGGCTGAACCTCCACTTCAGGGTCAGACTTGGGTGGGTGTGTGGACTCTGCTCTAGCCTCCTGTGTGACCTCTTTGCAGTGAGTCACCTCTGGGATTTGGGATTTGGGATCAAGTAGGATGGATTCTGCACTGTTGGCAGGGGGCATGCGGTGCGAGAACAAGGTGTTCTTCTAAACTCGTCTTTCTCTGGCAGCCCTCTCGTGGCCTCCACCCTTGCACTCTGACAGACACACCGTCTGAGATTAGAAAATCACCTTTCCCATCCTTTTGGCTTGAATGAGGCATAGGTGTAACAAAGGTGAGTTGGCATTGCTTCTGGGTGATAAGCACGTAGTTATTATTAACAAATGGTTCATGTGCATCTTGTTATTACTAATCTTATATTTACTTTTCTCCTAGTAGGGACCCATTCTAGAAGCTTACAGAATCTGAGTCCTGATCAATTTAGGGAGCACTGTTCCTAAAAACTGCTGAGGATAACACGCGCTTGGTTGTTATCGTCCCTGCAATGACTGCATCTGGCAATACTTATGTGGCTGGTCTCACCCACCACATGGACAGTTTGTTTTGTCCCCATATCTACCTACAAGGTAAACTCACTTGCAGAGGTAAAGGGCTTTTTTTTTTTCTTTTGCATAGAAGAACCAGGGTGTAGGCCAGGGCGGGGGGGGCAGTGAGAGGATTCACCAGAGACAGAGTGGGGAGTAGAACAAGCAGATTTACTGAAATATATTGACAAGGGGAGCAGCGGGCAAGACAGGAGAGGTTTGCTGTGCTATGTGGGTTAGACGTCTGGCTGGGCATGGCACTCAGGCCTTTTTGGTGATAGCACTGAGACTTAACTCCAGGGCCACCACTTCTGGCAAACACTTCTGGGACTTTTTTTTTTTTATTATTAGAGAGAAGCTGATTTTTTTCCCTTAAGAAATGGAATGATTTTCTAATGTGAACTCTGTAACTTTTCAGCCTTCAGGAAAATCTTAGGCGATCCAGACTAACATTCCTTTCTCACCCCTATTTATTCTGTACCTTGTTGTTCCAGAGTGCTAGAATAATAATCATTAATACTGGTAATCTTCTCCACTTTATTCCTGGGAGTTAGGGAGGTAGTGGTGGTGGTGATGAAAGAAGTCTTTGATGAAACCCCCATCATTGGATAGACCTTACATTGGAAGAGCCCTGGTAAAAAAGCTGTAAAACAAGAAAGAAAAAATGAAAGGGCAAGTGAGGACACTCTATCCTGCCTTTGAATTTCCCTGACAAAACTCTAACTCTATCCAGCTGATGTTAAACTTTCGGCCCCATTGACCTGTCCATAGGTTTAGGGTGTGGCACAAAATTACGCCAGGAATACATGAGGACAGAGATACTAATAAGAGATAGGGATTAATTCCTCCGGGACCTTTGATGAATGCTGGATCAGAGTAAAGGAGTAAAACATATCTTGTTGGCCTATCATTGTCAAGACCATAATAAAAATCAGGATGGAATATGTACACTGCTTTGAAATTTTCCTTCTTTAAAAAAGGTGACTCCAAAGTCCAAGGAAGAATGTGCGCTATCATAATTTGCCTTAATAACTGCTGGGAGTTTGTTCAGTGCAGTCTGAGTGAACTCTAAGTCAACTACTCTGAGAGGGAATTGGGAGTGCAGGGGGAGCTGGAAAAAGGAAAGACTACCCAGCTTCATGCACTCCTCAATTTCTTTCATTCAGCAAATAGTTAAAAATGAGTATCTGCTATGTGTCAAGGACACCTTCAATAGTTTGCATATATCAGTTGGATACATTTTAACAGGGAAACAAACAAAGGGGAGAAGAGGGGAGGGCAGAAGGAAGCAGAAAACAATAAGTACAGTAAAATTTCTGGTATGTGTGAAGGGCTAAGTGTTGCTAAAAACAATTTAAGGTTGAATAAGGTAGGGAAATAGTATGATAAGGGAGCTGTGCTTGGGCCATCTGCAGGCCTGGTCTCCATGAGAAGGCTGAAGGAGGTGAAGAGGTGAAGGAGGTGAAGGAGGTTGAAGAAGGTTGAAGAGTTGAAGGAGGTGACGAGATTAGCCAACAGATGCCTGGGGAAGTGGAGACCTGGGCAGAGGGGACAATTAGAGTGGATGCCAGAGGCCGAGTACGTCAATTTCAGAGGAAGAGCAAGGAGGTCAGTGAGACTGGAGTGGAGAGAGCAAAAGTCACTTAGGACTTGGGGGTTAGTGTAAGGACATTGGTGTTTATTCTGATTGACATGGGAATCCATTGCAAAGGTTTGAACAGGGGATTGCTGGAATGGCTTTGATGTATAAGGATCACTGTACTAGTAAATTGGAGACAGACAATAGGGGGGCAAGAGGAGAAGCAGAGCCTGTTAGGAGGCAATTGCAGAAAAATCCAAGTGAGAGCTGATGGTGCATCAGCCCACCTGGGAGTGGTGAGATGTGAATTGATTCTGCATTAGTTTGAAACTGACTTCACTTTCCTCCAGAATTGATGTAATCCAATTGAAACAGTGGTTTCTAATCCATTTTGAATGGTCTTATATCATTGCTTAATAAATTAAGGTCTCCAAGTCCTTTTTGACTTCTAACTTACTTTTCCATGTTTGGTTTAAGCCCATGTGGAAATGATAGTTCTTTACTCCAGAGGCTAGTGGCCATAGTACCAGGCACTGGACATGAAGTCACGGGGGAAGGAATAGTCCCAGCTTTCAGTTCAATCAGGAAGACAGTGTTGGCAAAGAGAGGCAGAGACAACAGGTTCAAGAGGACAAACAAGAAAATTGTGCTAGGGCCTCCCTGGCAACGCAAGGGGTTAAGTCGCAGCACTATGAAGCAATCGGCAGCCACTGCAGCATGAGTTCGATGCCTGGCCAGGGAGCTGACCCATATGGCGCAGCAGACCTCTCCTGTCTGGCCCACTGCCCCCCTCAGCAGTGTAATTCAGTAGATCCGCCTGTTCTGCTCCCCACTCTGTCTCTGGTGAATCCTCTCACTCCCCTCCCCACCTCTGGCCTACCCTCCAGCTCTTGTATGCATAAATAAATTAATCTTAAAAAAAAAAAGAAAATTTTGCTAAGTATTCTCAGCGTAGTGCAAATCCATTCTTTGACATGATCATGTGTGTGTCTTACACAGATGAGGTGGAGATACCTAAGGCTCACTCTGGACAAGTCAACCTAAGTTCTCTTAGTTTTGGTCTCCTTATTTGTATGATAGTTATAATAAAATAATTCTTGGTCCTCCTGCTTCACAGGGATATTGTGAAGGTCAGAGACAAGAATGAGAAAGCAGGTGCAAAAACACTTTGCACCCTTAGTGATAGTATAATTGAAAGAGGAAGAAAAGTCCTGAGAGCCTCTCTGTAAGGAAAAATGTGACCTGTAGTCAGGGCACATTACCATTTCAATGTGGCAATCTGCCCACCTCCTAGGAGTCTGTGCCTTCAAAGTGGACTTAATCGGCCTCCTCTGTCAGTGTATTTTCATTTTGCCTGGCTTCTAAATAACGTCCATCCGTGTTGGCAGCTCATCTCTGTTAGGTCTCATCGGCTAGGCAACTGAGATTTAAAAGGTGGATCACATTTGTAGATGCAAGCACATTATTCCCAGAAATGATGGGACGGCAGTGTTAGCTTTTCTTTGGCTAAGGGTAGTTAAGCAATGTTCCTTTTTAAGGAAATATACAAACATCCAAATAAATCTATGAAATGAATAACTTAAGAGACAAGGCTTAGCTTTATTACACGATAACTTATTTTAAATAGGGAACATTATAACAGCTATTATATTTAAATAGATATTTCCCTTAGAGATTATTCTGTATTAATACTAACAGACTGGAAGGGCTATTTGAGAGACCATATGGGATTTTGGGTTTGTGCTTCTCATCTAAATCTTGACTTTTTTTAGGATTTATTTTTATTTATTTATGTATACAAGAACTGGGGTGTAGACCAGAGGTATGAGGGTTTGGGAGGTGAGAGGATTCACTAGAGAAAGAGTAGGGAAGAGAACAAGTGGATCTACTGAAATATACTGCCAAGGGGAGCAGTGAGTGAGACAGGAGAGATCTGCTGAGAAATGTGGGTTAGCTCCCTGGCCGGGGATTGAACTCGTGCTGCGGTAGCTGGCAATAGCTTGATAGCACTGAGACTAACTCCTGCGCCACCAGGGAGGCCCTAAATATTGACTTTTTATGTGTGGAAATGATCTAGTCATGTGTAGAAATCATTTTGTCAAATCTCTCATTTGTAGCTGTAGAAACTGGAGGAGTTAAGTAACTTATCAAAGGTGATAATGTCAGAATAAACACTAGTTTAATGTTATTTCTTCTATGCTCCACAATTTCACATGTTAACCAGGCCTTAGGAATCTGTTCACACTCATCAAATTCCAAAGAGCCTAGTTCATACATTACTGTGGCATAAAAATATTGACACAGGAGAATGTGTCTGTGAAATGGAACAGGTGGGATATTTTTCTCTTCTAGGTACCCTGTTCTAAACATGTAGGTCACTGTGAAACTTAATGTATACTTGGAAAGTTTCTTGATTAATCTAGAATCTGAGTAGTAGGAACTAGATGGAGTGAACTGTGTTCTAATGAGTCACCTTTCTCCACCTGAGGGAAATTTCAGGGTATTTATAATAGAGGGTATTTTCCTTGACTTAATTCTATAACCATAACAGTCTCCATCTTCCATTTTTCTATATTCCATTGCAACCCAGATAGTCTGATGAGCATCTGTGTTGCAAAACAATCTCTTCCTTACAGTTTCAAATTCCTACTTTGCTCTGGGACATTGCCATATAATGGAACTGACTGTTTCTAGGTCATGCTCCTGTGCAGACTGATGTCATCCAGAGGACATAGGCCTTCAGAGGACATCTCTTACATGACCTTATGAATTTAACTGTTTGCCTGATTTTTATTTCTCTCCTATTTGGAATCTGTCACATCCTGGTACTCAGTGTGGTACTTAAATTCACAGTAGGCAATTTCAAACTTAAACTTGGGTGAAATTTCAAAAGTCCATTCATAAGTTGGTTGTTTGGAATTCATCATTGTCCCATAGAAATATATTATGAATGATGATTAGGTCCACAAACATCCACCTAATTTCTTCAAGCAGTTTAAGTAGTTTAAGTACTTAAATTTTGCATTTGAGACCCAACCAGCAGGAAAGGCAGAAGAAACTCTTCTCCTTCCATGATGGTAGACTAGTCCAAGGCAGAATTAGGTCAGGTTGATCTCTGACATCTCTCCTTGCCTTTATCCTCCCAGTTTTCCTTGTCTCAGACTCCTCAGAGTTGGTGTCCTTAATTGCCAGAGTCTACAATGCATAGCACTACACCCAAGGAAGATCCACCCAGCACAGAATATGCCAAACTCCAAAATGGCTTAAGTCCACCAGTCCCCGTTGCAACTGCCCTTGATTCAAGGTGTCACTCGCTTGAAGAAAAACTAATCTAAGTGAATTAATTTACATTAATATTGGGTGACTGAAAGCTCCCAAACCTTGTCAGAGGCAGCTAAGTTTCTAAGAGCTTTTTTACCCCACATAAACTATCACCTGTGAACTTGAGAAAGTATAATAGAGGGAGTGAAAATATTCATGTCCTGTGAGGGTATACAATTTACCTGAGCCACATCCCAGAATCTACTACTTATCTCCCAATCTCTAGTCCTCTAAACATAATGTAATTTTTAAAGTTTTTTTTCCCCATTCTGCTTGTGAAATCCAAAGTGTCCAGTTTTATTGTTCCAGCAGTGGTGCAGTAGCATCTAGGTGATGGCCTGTTTGGAAAGGGGAACTGCCAGTATTTTACTGATCACAGACTACTTCACAGAACGAACGGGTAAGAGAAGCATGGGAGGGCAGAGGAAGAGAGACTTACGGCTGGGTCAAGAGCAAATGGCTACCAGCTATAGGGGAACAGCATTCTCACAGTGTGGGTGGGAGTGCAAAATGCAACAACCACTGTGGAGGGTAATAAGCAATATCTATCAAACTTTCGATGTAGCAGCAGCCCTGCATCTTGGAATTTATTCTATTGATAAATTGTAGGTGCAAAAAGAAGAACATATAAGGTTATTGCTTGCAGCACTATTTCTATCTGCAAAAAGGTTGGAAACAATCAAAATATCCATCAATACGGTACCAGTGGAGTAAAGTACAGTACAGCCATGCGATGGAATACTATACAACTGTTAAAAAGAAATGAGATAAATGTATGCATATCCACATAGAATAACCTCTAAGAAACATTGTTATATGGAAAAAGCAAGGTAGAGAACAATGAGTTTGGTATACTACTGTTTTGTTCTGTTTTTTAAATAAATGCATCTGTACATGTTTACAGTATCTCTGTAAGGAAATTCAACATGTTGGCAATAGTGGTTTCCTCAGGGGATGAAAACTGGAGGATTGAGAGCTTGGAATAGGAGGTAGGCTGGCTTTTCACTGTAAATCTGTGCTGTATGAATACTTTATTGTGTGTGTTTGAGGTAAATAAAATCCAAAATAACCCTTGTCAAAAGAAGACCCATCAAAACTGGAGATCAAGTTAAATCACAGCATATCATTCTAGCAGGCCACAGAGATTCGAGAACCGAGTCTCAGAGAGGAAACGGTTTATCCTAGAGCCATCCATTTTTTGGAGGCTCCAGCTGCTCCTGAGCTCTACTTGCCTTTAAGAATGTCAACTAGACACCAGTGCTTACCTCCATGTCATTTTCCAATCTCACCTTTGCCTGTTAGAAGGGATCCTGTCTGCAACGTGGCAAATGTGGGGGTGAGGTGACAGCTTGAGGAGTTGGTGCTGTTTCTGTGGGGAACAGCAATGATTCTTAAGTTCTGCAGGGTAGGCTTGACCTTTGGCCTTTTCTCCGAATAGACAAGGTTGACCTTCACTCTGCTCCCAGAGCCAAGGCACAGCAGGGGAGCCACTGTCCAGTTTTGGATGAATGTGGGCCTTTTGGCTTCTGCCTGAACTTCTGCAAGGATAAAAGCCAGACAGAAAAATGAAGCTGGCTCTTAATCTGAATGGTGCCCATTTCCATTCATGACCCTTGTTAAACCCACTGCTGCACTTTCCTCTCTTTTTATTCCACTTCTTCCTCAGTGTGTGTTTATGGTACTCAATATACAAGCCCTGCCTTTCCTCCTTCCTGCCACGGGTTCCATGAAGATCGGTGACTGCAGTAAGTTCAGCCTAAAAAATGCTCACAGATTATTTTTTAAGCGCAGAGACTGTTGGGTGCAGCCTCCATCTCTTTCTTCATCCCTGTGTGCTTGACTTTTATAGCCATGCCTCAGGTAATAGCAGTTTATTTGAAAACTGGTTTCTAGAAAGACTCTTGGAGAGATACACATCTTTAAAATAGCATATTTGAGATGTAGACTAGGAAAAGATAGGTATCTTTGACAGGTAAAAATTTTCTGGAATGTCAGTGACTTTCCAGGAATGACTCATTCCCTACCTTGAATTAGTAAATCCCTGGTGCTTTTCACATCCTTTGGGGAGAGCCCAGGTAAACGTTCCAAGTGGCAGCTGCTATCTCTGAGTTCTGGGGGGGAGATGAAAAAAACAGTCAGGCTTTACTGGGTATTGACTCTTTAGAATTTTGGGCACTGGAGATGGAGTTTCAAAGGAATGGCATTCCTTCTCATAAAACTTACAATTGGGGAGATCAAACACTCCCCAGAAGACTTCAAAATACATAGATGTAGAAGTTAGCCTAATATAAAGAAAACTTAATTTAAGCCAAGCTAACTTAGTTAATGAAAGACTAACCAACCCATTTCTTCAAACACTGCTTGTATCTTTTCCCTCCTGTTCTACCTACATTCTTGTATGAAAATTTTTGAAAGTGTATTAGTGGTAACCTTGTGTTGTCTCTGTAGATTTCAGTGGATCTACAGGTCATATTTATATTTTTTGGCACATAACTCACAGGAGAGTTTTTTTCATCTGTTAAGATTTTTACGTAACAGCCATGTGCTAAATGGCCTTACCTCCAATTTTAGAAATGAAAAGTTTAGGACACTGAAAAATCTTGTTTTAAATAAACATGACTTTACCAAAGATGGTAATGGTGTGACTTCACCCCCACAGCTATGCCCCCAAAAGAGTATCCCTGTCTATTTAGATCTATGACTTTTAAAAAGGAAGACATCTGAAGAGATTGTAGCAGCCTACAATCTCTGCAAGGAGCGTGGGCTCCAACTCACATGGAGTCCAGTTTGGTTTTCAGCCTAATCATTACATCTTACAATGCCAACAATAAACTGGAACTTGGAAGCCCTTAGTGTTGGCAAAATTGAAAGTGCAACAGCACCCTCCGGTAAAGAAAGCCATCTGCCAGCGAAGGACTTTTAGAGTTAGTTACATGAACAAGATAAAAGAATGCAGCACCTTTTATGAAGACTTCTCTCCAAGAAACAGCTGTATGTCTGGGTTGAATAAGCTGTGGTCCTGCTTAGAGGCAAGAGGATACATGGGATGACTGAAAAGCATCACCTGCTGACTTGGTTATGCTGCTCTCTGGTGAATCAACCTCCAGACACTTTCTAGGCTCTCTTTGGATTTTCCAAGATAATAGGTTAGAGAAGTACTTACCTTTATTTATTTTTTTAAGATTTTATTTATTTATTTTTGCATAGAACTGGGGTGCAGGCCAGAGGTGCGGGGTAGAGGGATGAGAGGATTCATCAGAGACAGAGTGGGGAGCAGAACAGGAGGGTTTTACTGAAATACACTGCTGAAGGGAGCAGCAGGCAAGACAGGAGAGGTCTGCTGCACCACGTGGGTTAGCTCCCTGGCTGGGGATCTAACTCAGGCCATCACAGTGGACCTTAGCGGTGGTGTTGCTGAGCCCTATGCCACCAGGGGGGCCCCCCAAAGTACTTACCTTTATTGTTGGCATTGTAAGATGTAATGATCAGGCTGAAAACGAAAATGGTATCCATGTTAGCTTGAGCCCATGCTCCTTGCAGAGACCATAGGCTGCTGGTCTGTCACAGCTCTTTCCAGGCTTGTCTTCAGCTGCTTTCGCTGCCTTGGAACCAAATTGGATCTTGGGAGAACCTGGTTCCACCCTAATTATTTTGCCCCATTTCCTGAAAACCCAGGAATAGAGCTGATTGGAGAGAGGACCAAGTCTACTCGTTAATAATTGACTCAGTGTCTTCTCCTGCCTTCACTGCCGGTGCCAACATAAAGAACTGTAATTACCTAAAGATTTCCCCAGAGGAAAGGGCATACATATCCAGTGATATACTTCATAAATACTTGCCGAGAGACGCATAGACATTAACATGCACGCTCACTGAAGCAGGCACGTAGATTTATCCACCAACATAAAGAGATACAAAGATTTCTGTTAAGGAATGTGCTTTCTAGAATAGAGCAGGAAACGAACTGAGTCAGTGAGTTTCACTGAAGAGCTAGACTAGGAATTAATAGAATTGGCATCTTGTACAGACCCTGTTATTAGTTATATCACTTAGAAAATTGCTTAACTTCACTGGATCTTAATTTTCTCTCTGTAAATGGAGTGTTCAAGCCAAATGATCTCTAGAATCCATTTACAGTCATATGCATAAACTCACTTTAGCATAGATACACACATCTCGTTTTGCACATTTTCATATGTGGTATAGGTAGACCACATTCCCATAACTATTAGACTGAGAGGTGGTGAAGAAGAGCTAAATATACCAGATGAGTGACACTGTCTGCAGTTTGGGAAGGTTTTCCTGGACAGATAATACTCTTTTAGTAAAGAGTTTATGTATGTTTTAATTCTATGTTTTATCATACAGTTGTCCCCTTTATCCCAATTTACTCACACCCCCTTCACCCTTCCTTTCTGGCAACCAATATAGTTCTTTATGTAAATCTTCACATAATCTTTATGTCATCTGGTAACCAGTATAATTCTGGTAATGGTAATTACCAGATAATTAATAATAAATTATTGTTCAATCTGGTAATCAATGTAACTCTGGTAAGAAATATAATTATGTTTCCAATTCTATCCTTCACCATACAGTATCCCCGTTATCCCAATTTACTTACCCCACCCCATTACCCTTACCTTCTGGTAACCACTAATTAATTGGTCTTATAGTCAAAAGTTTATTTTATTTAGTTCATCTGTGTTTTCTCCATATGAATGAAATCATTCATAAGGTATCTGTCTTTCTCTGGTGGGATTTAAAAAAAATGTAAAACATCTCAATAATTCAAAAAATATATTTTTATTGAAGTGACATTATAAAATTACAAGTTCCAGGTGTTCATCATTGAGAATCAACGTGTATATACTACATTAAGTTCACTTCTAAAAGTCCAAATTTATACTTAACCATACAATTTTTGGTAATATTTTTAATATATATTGAAATGATACTATTTTTTATATGTTGAGTTAAGTTAAATATATCATTAAAAATTAAATCAACAATATTATTTTAATAATGAGTATACATTTATGGCCACCCTAGTGGTGCAAAGGGTTAAGTCTCAACAGGCTGTCAGGCTATTGGCAGTCTCTGCATCATGGGTTCTATCCCGGCCAGGGAGCTAACCCACATGGTGCAGCAGACCTCTCCTATCTCACCTGCTGCTCCCCTCATCAGTGTATTTCTGTGGACCTGCCTGTTCTGTTCCCCACTCTGACTGTGGTGAATCCTCTCACCACTCCCCCACCTCTGGCCTGCACCTCCCGTTCTTGTATGCATAAATAAATAAAAATCAATTTTTTCTAAAAAAGAGTGTACATCTAGTGTATTTCTCTGTAGACTTTGTGATAATATAGCTAGGTGATTCATAAAGTAGAAATAAAGGTCTACTCAGATCTTCTTCCTAAGTCCAAAGCCTTTGCTGTCTTTCTGCCCACTGTAAATGTTCTTCATTAATGTGGGCCTCCCTGAGGACACAGGGGTTAAGTCTCAGCACTATCACATTATGGTCGTTGTGGCCTGATTTCGATCCCCAGCCAGGCTTTCCATGAGGGAATTCATGGGACCTCAGTCAAATCACAATTTAAACATCACCGTTTCCTAACACTTTAGGCTGAAATCTGGCTAACGTAAACATCAAGAGAAATCTTGGTGGTGAAAGAAACATCCTGAGGGACAGCAAACATGTGGCCTAGAATACAGAAAGGAGAGAAATACAAGCGCAGTCACACTGCCTCTTATTATTTTATTCAACAAGTGTTTATTGTAGGCCTGTTGTGTGCTGGACACTATTCTAGCAGTGAACAAGACCACATCTGTGTTCGTGTATAACAGTGGGACACACAGTAAGCACAGTGGGAAATGCGATGGGAAATGCAAATGGGTTAATAACATACAGATGCGTATAGAAAATAATTGAAGGTTATGATAGTTGTGCAGAAACAAACAGGGTAATGAGGTAAAGGCCTAGTGGCAGAGGTCACTTTAAATAGGGTGGTCAGGGAAAACTTTTTTGAGGAGGTGACTTCCTAGCTAAGGAAACTAGGTGAGTGGATGGCATAGAAGCCATGAGTGGAGAGTATTTTAAGGAGGGAATGGTCACCTGGTCAAATGTCGACAGGTTGTATACAATGAGGACAGAATGTCCACTGGATTTGACAATTTTATAAGAGCATGTCCAGAGGAATAGTAGAAGTAACAGAGGGATGAGAGAGGATCGGATGTGAAAAAAGAATAGACAGATTTTTCAAGATGCTTTACTATGGAAGGGAACTGAGGCAGAGAAATTAGGCCATTGAGTGGAGGGCACATCGATGCCTCAAATCTCCATTAGTCCAGAGCTGCACCATAGTGTCCCTTTTCCCCTCCTGCAGCTGCCGAGGGGAGGCAGGTGGTGGGGCAAAATAAAGGGAATCCGCATCCTCCATGGGTCTGGTTTATGATTTTCTTAATATGATTATGTGATCCTTTGTTCCTGTGTGCTGTCAGGCATCCTCCCCTCTCCCCGCCACTCGATTTGACGTTCTCTGTAGATTAATTCCTAGATGCCATAGGGGACAGCGCTGCCACCGTGGGGCGGGGGCAGGCAAGGATCTGAGGGCTTGCTCTTCTCCTTCTCTCTCACAAGGTGGCAGAAGAGCTCACTCTTCCAAAGAGACCTTGTGCTTGGACAAAGGTTAAGGGGAAGAATTTTCTTTTATCAACTCTCTGACCCTTCTCTTTTCCTTTGTGCCTCAAAGGCCTAAAAAGTCAGCCTGCATGTTGGGGCAGGTAGACTGGGGGGTACAGAGAAGCATGGGATCTGTGTCAACAAGGCGGAAGATCTCGCAGTAGAGAAATAGATGTTTAGATTGGTTTTCTAAGTGTTTGGAGTATTTCTGACGAAGAGCTATCCTCATCTCCTTTCTCCACAATAAAAATTTCTTTTTTTTTTTAAAGATTTATTTTATTTATACGTACAAGCTGGGGTACAGGCCAGAGGTGTGGGGCCGTGAGAGGGCTCACCAGAGACAGAGCGGGGAGCAGAACAGGCAGATCAGAAGTACACTGCTGACGGGAGCAGCGGGCGAGGCAGGAGAGGTCTGCCGCGCCATGTGGGATTCTCCCCTGCTGGGCGTCGAACTCGTGTCACTGCTGCCGACAGCTCCACAGCGCAGCGCTTAACCGCTGCACCACCGGGGAGGCCCCACAATAAAAATTTCAAATTTAGGAGGAAAAATAGCTGTAACAAGTGTGTTTTGTGAAGTGTGTTGATCAGAGATGACTGGAAGATAGTAGGAAACTAGGACTAAATAGATTTATCAGTGTGGGTCTGTAGGAGGAGCACTTGACAAGAAGCCAGGAGGCTTGCCTAGGTTCTAGTTGAGGCTCTGTAACTGAATCACCCTGAATAAGAGACTCCACTTCTCTGGCTTCTGTTTGTTGCTCTTTTTATGTTGTGTTTATGGAGACAAAGTTGGTTTACAACACTGTCTATATTTTAGGGGGATAGATTCACATCTCTGCAAATGTTTGTTATCACACCACGCCTATTACCAAAGTCCTAATAATCCTCTATCATGATTTTTTTTTTAAAACTATTTTTTTTTTTAGATTTATTTTTTATTTATACATACAAGCTGGGGTACAGGCCAGAGGTGTGGGGCGGCGAGAGGGATCACCAGAGATGGAGCGGGTAGCAGAACAGGCAGATCAGAAATACACTGCTGAGGGGAGCAGCGGACAAGGCAGGGGAGGTCTGCCACACCATGTGGGATTCTCCCTGGCTGGGCGTCGAACTCGCGTCGCCGCTGCCAACAGCTCCACAGCGCAGCGCTTAACCGCTGCGCCACCGGGGAGGCCCATAATCCTCTATCATGATTGGACAAGATGGATTCGAAGGCTTCTTTCAGCCTTAAAATTATTATTATATTATACTATAATATATTATTATATTATAGTATTATACTATACTCTGCTACTCTTACTTTTAAAGGTGACATTTTGTGTTGGTTTATTTTGAATGCTTTTATTGTGGGGTATATCATGCATATAGAAGTGTATGAGTATGCAGAATATAGCATATTTTTCATAAGAGAAATAATAATGTGAATACCATGTAACCATCTCCCAAACTATGAAAATGAACATTGCCAATCATTTAGAAACTGTTTATATGTCTGTCCCTCTGATCTATCTTTTCCCTCTCCTAACCATTATTTTCCCATGCCTTTTATAAACAGTGAACTACCTATGTATGTGTCATCAAATATTTAAAGTTTTGCCCACTATTGAATTTTCATAAATAGACTCATACCCTATGAATTTTAAAGTAAACATTTTATTATGTATAATCCAAAGTATACTCACCTCTCTGCATCTCCTCTTCCAAGCACTACCCACCGTGAAAAGTGAGATTTGCCTATTTTTGAATCTCACAAAACAGGAAACTTACTTTTTTGTGTCTGGCTTTTTTGTTGTTTGTTTGTAAAATTCATTCATATTGTTTTGTGTAATAGTAGTTTGTTCATTCTCATTATTATATAATATTCCATTTACAAGTCTACTACTACTTATTTATTAATTCAAATGCTGAGAGATGTCAGGATGTTTCCAGTTTTTTTTCTTTTTTTTTTTTTTCCCATCATCATGAACAATGTTTCTGGGACACCTTTGAACGTTTCTCCAGAATCCAAAGCTAGAAATGGACACTGGGGTATAGCATATACAGGGTATGTTCAGCTTTGGTAATTTGGCAAAGCTGTTTTCTAAAAGGTTGTCCTCATCTGTACTGTATGAAGGTTCCTGGTGGCTCACATCCTTGTAAAAGGGGCCAGAGGGCCTTTTTAGTGTGGCACAACCAGGGGACTGAACAAAGGCAGGCAAACCCTCACAGTGCCAATTTTTTTGTTAGTTCTGAGAAAGTTGGGTGATAGTCACTTCTGTTTACTCGCTTCCCCCGAGTAAGGGTAAAGGATTCGGATTATCCCTAGATCTGTGATCACTCTGGGAGTATTGGCTCGGTAGGTTGGTGTTGAATTTCATAACATAATCATTCCTGAACCAAGTGGTCATTCATAGGACATTTTATTCTTGTACTGAACTGTAGTAGGAAATGGAGGGGCCACTGAGAAAAAGAGAGAATTCGTGTTTTCTATGTGCTTACTGTGTCCAACCTCTGTTAGAAACTTAACATTTTTGTAAACATTTAACCCAAACACAACCTCAAAGGTAGGTATTATACGGAGTTTTATAGAGGGTCAGAAATGGGTCATTTGTTCAAAGTCACAGAGCTAATTAGTCACGGGAAGGATTTAAAGACCCACTGGTTTACCTGATTAAAGAGATGAAGCTTTTTATAATACAGAGCAAGGAGAAGGCAAAGCCCCTGCAACCTCGTTGGCTTAGATTGCCAACAGTTAGCATCAGTTTTTCCCAGTTCTGCTTATCTGTGTTGACCCCCACAGCTACTCTCATCAGTTGCTTACGGCCACCTCATTCCTTCATTTCACCTACATTCTATTTTCTTTTTTAAAGATTTAGTTATTTATGCATACAAGCTGGGTGCAGGCCAGAGGTGTGGGGCGGTGAGAGGGTTCACCAGAGACAAAGTGGGGAGCAGAACAGGTGGATCGGCTGAAATACACTGCTGAGGGGAGCAGCGGGCATGGCAGGAGACGTCTGCTGCGCCTACATTCTATTTTCATTCATTATTAGGTTTTTTTATCCTTCATTCTTCCTTTTCATTTTCATGATGAAAATTAGACACATCAGCACAGCAGTTCCACTGATAAACAAAACTTGTTGGGGAGATAGCTTTCTACCTGCTGGTCTTAGTGTGTTAACCAGAGTGAGGTTGAAGAGAGTCAGGGATGTTGTGAAACCTTCTGGTTCAAGGAATGGTACAGAAAAACTTGAAGACTGAAGGAATGAAAAGATAAAAGGAAGTTGACTGACGGCTGTTTTCTTTCAAAGTAAAGACTATACGAGTTGAAAAATACTGTGTTTTATTACACAGTATTGTGTAATATTGTGTTTTATTATATTTTGTGTGTTATTATTATGTATAATAATAACAGTGGTGAGTGGTAGAGAAGTGGAGACCCAGCCATGCAGTGGGAAAGCTAGTCTGACACAGGAGTAATGGAGACACTGGGAAGTCTCGTGACACAGTGAGGACAGGAGCAGGGTGCAGCTCACCAGGACTTGTCTAAGGAGAATGAGGTCAGAGGTGGGATCTTTGTAGAGCAGATCCATAAAAAATGTCAGAATCCCAGGACTGGATAAGACCTAAACAAGTGATTATCTTGTTTGTTTTTCCATCTTTATTTTTTAAAAATATTTATTAATTTATATATATTCAAGAACTGGGTGCAGGCCAGAGGTGTGGGTCAATGAGAGGATTCACCAGAGACAGGGTGGGGAGCAGAACAGGTTGATCTACTGAAATATACTGCTGAGGAGAGCAGCGGGTGAGACAGGAGAGGTCTGCTGCACCATAGGGGTCAGCTCCCTGGCTGGGGATCAAACTCAGGCTGCAGTGGTTAGTGATAGCTTGATAGCACTGAGACTTTTAACCCCTGCACCACCAAGGAGGCCCTGTTTTTCCAGCTTTAGATAAAAGGACCCTTTAAAACTTTCTCCAGGCTATTTATTTGTGAGATATGTAGGACTCAGAGATTTTTATAAAAGATATTAGAGGTGTCTTGGAAGAGGAATCTGATCACCTGTCTAATATAGATAGTATAGGTAGGGGCTGCATGTGTTCAGGATTTGATAATAAGGATGGAGGGAGAGCTGAAATGCCATGTGAAAACCCACATGTCCATGTGAAAACATCATGGTGAGTTTCCACCATCAACACCTTCCTTCATTGTGCAATCCTCCCTTTCATCATCAGGACCAGACTTATAAAATGGCCTCCTGGAGGACATTTCTGACCTTATGGTGAGACAGTCCCTCCAGTGGTTAACTGGACAAACCTGAATGGTTGATGACAGCAGAGGAACACAGTGTTCAGAGAAGTCCTTTGTGTCTTCTTTTTCTCTTATCTCATTGTTGGATTCAATTCTGGCCAATTCCAGAATTCTTGATGAAGTCTGTCTATCCATAAGCAGCTAGGATACTGGAACCTTTGCCTCCCAAAGGCAAGGTGAAGACATACGCACACATCAGGAGCAGAGTGGTCTCTCAGGTACAGAGGTAATCTTTATTTCAATCATTGAAACACTAATAGCTATACCTCACCCTGCTCTAAGAGCTTACAGAGGTAAATATGGAACTATAAGAAACACTTTTTGCCTTCAAGATTAGTAAAATTTAACTAGAGAACTAAAACCAACAAACACAAAAAGCTACAGCTTAATAAATGTTGAACAGGTGCTGGTGACCAAATTACTACAGAATTCAGAAGAAAGAAAGATGGATCAGTACAAACTGGAGAAGTAAGAGATTTTAGATAAAATGGGACTTTTAAGGACTGGAAAGATTCTGATAATTAGGGCGAGGAAGGGAGGAAGAACAAGTCTGCCAGCATAAACCAAAGTAGGAATAAACACAGCAAGGACTAGAAGCCAGATTAGAGTAGATGTTAGGTATTGGGGCCAGTGGGAAATAATATCTCAGTATTCTATCTATCTTCTATCTTCTGTCCTAAAGGTTGGTCACTGACCTTCCTACTTAAGGAATTTGGAACCATGGCCAAAACCCATCAGTATGGGGGTGGGAGTGGGGGTGATTTCATGGTTCATTTTTCATTAAGGCATTTTCTTATCTTCCTTGATTCATCTCAGGCCTGACCTGTCCTATTCTAGAAGTGCAGGTATAGGAGGCATTCTACTTAACAGATACTGGCAACAAAGAAAACAATCCTGTTAAATCCTAAACTATTGTTCTTAAACTTCAGGGTGAATAATTACCAGGATTACTAAAAGAAAAGTCTGCAATGGGACTGGGAATCTATATTTTTAACAAATACCTAGTGAGAGGTTCTGTTTCAGTTGGTCAGTGTAACATAACTTTGAGAAACACTGTCTTAAAGTAGAATTCATAATGAAATGCCAAAATGGCCTGCACAGTGACCCACATACTATTTATGTATTTCTGGGTTTATTCATTTTTGAGAATTTATTTTCCCCCAACTATGGCTTTTATAAAACCCATATCACTATCATCTAAGGAATAAAATATAGCCATTTTTAGTGTTTAATTTTGTTTTCCCAATAATATTTTAATTGCCTTACAGACAGGGATGCCTCAGACTTCTTACTTTTAGTCAGGACCATCTTTAAGATTGGAAAGTAGCTGGAATGCTCAGGTTAATTCCCTGATACCTTTAAACAACCTTTTTGAGAACCTGGAAGCCACTTGCTGTTTGGGAGTTATTATTTTTCTAGGGCTGCCATAATAAAGTAGCACAGATTGGGTTGTTTAAGTAACAGAAATTTATTTTTTTATCCTTCTGGAGGCTGCAAGTCCAAGATCAAGGTGTTGGCAGGGCTGGTTTCTTTTGAGGCCTCTCTGACTTGCAGATGGCATTCTTCTTCCCAGCTCTTCATTTTTTAAAAAAAGATTTTTATTTATTTATTTTTGCACAGAAGAATTGGGGTGTAGGCCGAGGTGCAGGGGGTGAGAGGATTCACCAGAGACAGAGTGGGGAGCATAACAGGCATATCTACTGAAATACACTGCTGAGGGGAGCAGCGAGCGAGGCAGGACAGGTCTGCTGTGCCATATGGGTTAGCTCCCTGGCCAGAGATAGAACGCAGGCCATCATAGTGGTAGCACTGAGACTTAACCCCTAGGCCACCAGAGAGACCCCCTTCTTCCCAGTTCTCCACGTGGTTTTCTCTGTGTGTGTGTGCCTGTGCCCTAATCTCCTTTCACAAGTACCTCAGTCATTTGGAATTAGGGTCCACCCCAATAATCTCATTTATTTTACCCACCTCTTAAAAATATACCATCTCCAGATATACTCACATTCTGAGGTACAGGGGACTTAGGACTTCTAGGTACAAATTTTGGGACACAATTCAGCCCATAATAGATACCTAGTTTCAGCTTTTAAAAATGTGCCACTCACTCCCTTCTCTTCCACCTGTTAATCTTGTATAGTAAGTTCTCTCCACCCTTTGGCTCCCCTCCTCCGCCTCTCTCACATAATGGCTTGTGTGGCAAGAACTCCTGGGACAGCTCTAAAGTTTAGCCCATGGTAGAGATGGGCAAGTTGTGGCACGCACCAAACCACTCAACACTTAGAGTTGTTGAAATTCCAGGTATATCATCTTAAAGACACAGCTCTCTGCTCCTCTCTCTGCCCAGTTGTCTTAACATTTGATGATCATAATTTGGTGATTAGATCTTATGTAAAGTGGTGTATCCTAATTCATCTTTTACTTTCTTTGATTAGCCTTTTCCTTATTTAGTTCTTTATAGAACTTCAAATATTCAGTGAGGGCAAAAGCAGGACATTCAAGGACTTGCTAAAGTTTCACATAAGGACAGTTTTTGAGGGTGACCCCCTCAAAAATTGGTTTTACAGTTTTGAGGGGATTGCTAATCTCCTCAAAAATTGTTTTTTCAGTGCAGGCTGTTTTTGCACTGTAGGCTGGTAAACAGCAATACCACTATAAAAGAATTTTGGGGCCAGTATTCTTATTACTGATTAGGAACTAGAAAACGTAGGCAAAATAGAATAAAGGTAAGCTACAAAGAGGTAATGTCAAGATTTTTAGTTCTTTTCAAGTCCCTTCCTTCGTGCCAACTTCAGAGAGCACTGATAGGGATAGGCAAAGCTTCCCTCTTCGCATGCCAAGGCCTTTTTTTTTCAGTTAGTCAAGTCAAACATCTTGTTAAACCAGGAAGTTGTGGGCAGTTGTCAACTTTTGATTTTCCTATCTTTGTTCAATTGACAGATGCAGCCAGTGACAGACAGTTACTGTGATATATGAGCCACTGCTTTGTAAAATCTACATCTTTCAGCAGTCCTACTATTGAAAGTTGGTTGCTAAACTCTTGGAGAAGCCATCACCTAGGGGTATTTTGAAGGCTCCTGGATGAAAATTGTTCTTGGTTGACCAATCTCCTTGTCTCCTCTTTTGCCTAAGAACGTCTGACTTCAGGTCCATGTTTCCACCCTATTTTTTTTTTTTTTTTTTGCCCTCTGGAAATAGAACTTCTGGCAAAATCACCACCCTCTGTACATCTGTTACCTTTCTTGTAAGCTTGTGTAGTGAGCAGGAAAGCACTCCATTAAATTCTTGGCAAGTGTTAGAACCCATCCCATTCATTTGAAGTGCAATTTTCTCTCTCTCCTGCCCAGTAGTGGTATTCCATGTTGAGATTCTTTTCGGTTACTGTAAGTTTTCAACACACAGCCACCATGAAAGCCTTGCTATGAAAAAAACTGGCAAAACTAGAGAAATTGGCTAATTTCTCCTCAAAGGTTTGGTTTCATAGTGGAAGTTGGGAGGCACACTCCAATTGCGGAAATCAGGAATTTACTGCCATCTATTTTGCGTGCTCAGTGCAGGCAAAAAGGACTGTTACCCTTTGTCACATTGCCCCTCTTTCCATTTTTCCTTTTCCCTCGATGTTCCAGGGTCCAGCATCTCAGACTCCATCGTGTGGGCTGCTTTCGGGACGCGGAGCAAGTCAAGGAGAGTGCTTGTGTTTTTTAGAATAGAGATCAGTTTGCCTGCACTAACTTGGAAGCCAGTCTGTGTGATATTGGGCAATTAAGGATGCAACAACCCCCTCTTTAAGGTTTTAGGATTGGACGCGATAAGGTCCTATGGGGCCCGCACACCGACTACCCCGCCACAAGCCGACTAACCCGGCCCCTCACTTCTGGGGTGGGTCACCCCACTCCCTGCTGGGAGGTTCACTTGGGGTCATTTCCCCCACTTCCCCTCCGCCGGCAGGGGGAGCCCGTTGGCCGAACCTGCATCGGCCCCGAGCAGAAAGGGCGGTGAAGGCCGGCCTGGGGGCGCCGAGAGCGCCCGGGTCCCGCCCGCCCTCTTGCCGCTGGGCCCCGAATGGCAGAGCGGCGCTCGGACCATCCACATCGCCTCACGTCGCCCCGCCCCGCGGCGCCCTCCCATTGGCTGTCGACCGGCCCCCGGGGCCCGCGCCTCTCCTCCCGGACGGCCAGACCGCGCCGCTGCTGGGAGCCGGGTCGGAGGTGAACGGCCTGGAGTAACCCCGGACGTGGTCACCTCATGGGACTCGCCCGCTGAGGTGGGAGGCAGGGGCGGGACGGGGGCGGGGCTGGGTCCCGCGAGGCCCCGCCCCTTCCCCGTGTGCCGGGCCGGCCTGGTGCTGCGCGCCTGTCAGCCATCGCCCGAGCTGCGGGCGTCCACTCCCTCCCAGCACTGCGGCCGCTCAGCGGCTCCCGGACCGCGGGACTGACGCCTCCAGCCTAAGGTGAGATGGGGCCGGCCGAGAGCCTGCGATCCCGGGCCTGGAGAAGCCGTGGCCTGGAGAGGGGCGGTGGTAGGCGGGGGCCGCCTCCCATCTTCCGCCCGCACGCGGCCAGGGCTCCATCCCGTCCCGACAGTGCCTGGCAGTCCGGCCCTCTCCGAGACTCTGGGGCCTTGAGTTCCCCTCTCGGGACGTGCAGGGGTCTGGGGACGCGGGGACGAGCGCTCAGACCCCGGAACTGGGAGGCGAACAGCCCAGGGCCTCTAGGAAGGGGCTGTGGAGTCTGCCTGGTACTGGACCCCACCACTCCTCCCGCCGCAGCCCCGGCGTGATCCGATTCCTTCCAGGTTCCTCTCTCCAGTCCGACCCTGAGCTCGGGAGAGGGAGAAGACCCACGTGGGAGGGGGGTGTTAAGGGTTGGGTCCAGTTGCATTGGAAGTCTTTCTCTTGCAGCGTGAAGTGTGGGGTGCAGGACCCGGGCCTCTGTTGCTCGCTGTGTCTTTGTATGGTGTGGGCCAGGGCCAGGCGAGTTGTCTCTTGCCGGTTCCTGCTCCCAGGGTTTTTTATGTTTTCTATGAGGGACGTAGTAAATGTGCGTGCCTGTTGTTACGCTTTCTTTCCGTTTGCCATACTCATCGGAGGAAGCTATTGGAGATAGGACTTCAGAAGGTGATGTGAGGCGAATGATTTCAGAGGAAAATGTGCGTGAAGGCCCTGCCCGGGTCAGCGCCAACATTATTTTTGAATGTGGAGACAGGGACGTGGACACGAGTGGACACTTAGAATCACCTCTAAATATTAGGGACTCCGTGAGGACCTTGTGGACTTCACAGAAGTATGTGAGAATACTGTATCTACTCAGATGGTGAATTACTTTTAGATATTTTTGCTTTGGAGTTTAAGACTGAAATTAAAAGACCCTAGACTTCCTGACTGCACTTCTACTTAAGTAGTTTTTCAGTAATTTCCCAAGTGTGGGGAATAAACCTAATTACCTAGTGTTCAGCCTCAGAAGTTGACTCCTTTGAACCTCTCCTTTCATTCACTTTTTCCTCCTGCCGCAAAGTGTAGATGGAGAAGCGTTCGTACTTGGTTACATAGTTTCTTCTTTTGAGGATAAATACTCTGATTTGTCTCTTCCTTTCGGTGGAGATGCCTTGAATGTCTGTGATGAGGAGTTCTGTCTGTGCTGCCTGATTGACATCACTGCTAAGGAAACATTAATCTAACAGAGCAATTGCCATTGATCTAACAGAGCAATTGCAGTGTCCAGGCTGGTGCTTGCTTACTACAAAGTAACACTTTCATTTAACTTCTCTTGCCTGTTGCCTCATTTCTAGTATAGGATAACTATTGTGAGTCCAAGAACAGTTAGTAATCATTGTAAAGTGGATCTATGAAAGGTGGCAAAGGCAAAATTTATGTATGAATTTATAAATTTACCTGTTTACTTGTGTTGCATAAACTTTGTTTTGAATTACCAGTGCAAGATAGAAATACAAGTATAGAATTGTTTTTAAAATGGGAGTTGAGAAATGATGGCATTTGGCTTAATTAACATATAGTTCAGACAATGATTAGGTTAGGTCAAAGAATTGGTATTGTGAAAGCCAGCCTCACAACTATCTTATCTGATATTGACCGCTCATAAGTGCTGTGAACAGGTTGGGATGTAGAAAACTCCTTTTTGGTCAGAGACTAGGAAGAATTTTCACCTGTCACACAGACTAATTTAAAAGGTCTAGGGCTAGTGTTTTTCTTTTTTAAATTAAAAAAAAATATTTATTTATTTATGCATACAAGAACTGGGGTGTAGGCCAGAGGTGAGGGGGGTTGTGAGAGGATTCACCAGAGACAGAGTGGGGAGCAGAACAGGCAGATCCACTGAAATGCACTGCTGAGGGGAGCACGGGCGAGACAGGAGAGGTCTGCTGCACCATGTGGGGATAGTGGGGATCAAACTCTGCAGTGGCTGCTGTTAGCTTCATAGTGCTGAGACTCAACCCCTTGAGCCACTAGGGAGGCCCTCCCTTAAAAAAAAATTATTAGGTAATATCCAATAGTTTTGGCTGAAGAAAGTAAATTAAAAGTATAAATGGTTGGAATGATACATTGGAATTTAGTATTTCTAATTGGAGGAGAGGAGAGATTTTTTTTACAACGCAGAAGACAAGCTTATATCATCATTGAACATGTTCTTAAAGCTTACTCTTTATTTGTGAAGACAGCATTCAAAATCTGTCCTTAGTTATGTCAGTTGGTATATGGAAGATGTCTGCATTTATACACATAACAAATTGAGGGGGGAGGATAGTAGGTTGTTAGCGACTTGATTAGGTTTTACGTTTATTAGGAGTGATAGAAGTAGATTAGCACTAAGAGGTTTTATTTTGTGCTGCAGCATTTATTGGTATTTCTGGCCCTGACAAGGCAAACTGTTTAATTTTCCATTGATTCCATGTTACAAGACCCAAGAACTAAATAGAACTTTTAGTATTGGAATGTACCTTAGGAATCTTTTAGTTCAGTTTTCCACTTAATATGAAAATATTTTACCTGATACTCCTGTTAAAAACTTCCAGTTACAAGCAGTCATGGGTCAGCTAATTTTTGAGAGTTCATTACTTTCAAATTAAAACTTTTTCCCTGATAACACATAGATGTCATAAATCCAAGAGGATTAGGAATTTCTGCTTTAACTTACAAACTTCTCCAGCTCCAGATCTCTGCCAGGTAATGTACAATACAATGCTTCAACACATTTAGAGAACTTGAAAAAAAATAAATAAGCAAAAGAAAAAAATTAAGCACTGTTTCTTCAGGAAGAAATATCCTTGAGAACCTTTGAAGGGGTGCTAACACACCTGAAAAATACTCCAGCTCTTTCTAAGTGCTGTTCTATAAAATAAAATCATGAGGATAAATTAATTCATAATTCCAGAGCTTTTTTGATTCACAAAATGGTTTTTTACCTGGAGGCCTCTAAATGTTTCTAGAAAATATTTGAAATAAACACATGATTCATGTCTCCTTGCTTTCTAGCTCAAATATTCATTTGAATTCCCATGAAACACTCAGCCTGCAAAAGCCTAATGTTTTACAGAGCATTGCAAGATGTTAAAGGTGGTGGATCTGTAGATAAAAATTAGAAGAGATAATTTCCCCCTGCCTCAATGAGGATGTAACTCAGAGTCATTTACACAGTAACACATACTAATAAATAAGTGAATTACATTGCAGCAGTCTACTTAAATGTTTGGGCAGATATGAGAAAAGGCATCAGAGTGCCATAGAATTAATTGCATAAAACTTTATTAACTAGTTTATTTAAAATCTTCAGTTGCTAATAAATGATACACTCATATTGTTCAAAATTTTAAACATATGACATATGGTGACAGTCCCCCTCTTTATCTGTAGCCACCCAGTTCCCCTCACCCGAGGCAAATAACATTAATTTTTTTAGTTAACAGATATTAAACCATATTGATTTCTTAGTAATTTCCAGAGATTTTATTTATAGGTAAGCAAATGCTCATATTTAGTATCTCTTCATTGCACCTGTTTTTTATATGGTTGATAGGTACTTTGCATACCATTCTTCACCTTTGGTTTCTTAATATTATAGGATGAATATTTTACATTTCTATTTTAATGAAAATCAAATGGTTCCACAATGTTTGTTACCATAAAAAAGCAGTCCCTATATCCTTCCCACTTATTTAATATATTTGTTATTTTATCCTCGGTTCTCCCTACGTATTTGATTTTCATTTTCAGGCCTGACCTATTGATGTCCTACTATGGAATATGAGCACTGAGTCTTTGCTCTTGTCTCTATTAACCTTGCCTTTCCCATCCCCCTTTTCTCCCCCCCCCCCAGCGAACTTTGGTTATATCAATATTCAATCTTTACATAACTATGAATATGTAAATGCAATATAGAATTTAGTTGTATAACATTTATTCCTTCTGGTCCTGCACAACTCTGTTACAGTTAATGTTAGAGATAATAATTGTCTTGAGTATTGTTTGCTTAGTTTTCTTTGTACGTGTTATTCATTCAGCCTCACTCTTCACCAGTTTTCTAAATCTCTTTGAGCATTGAGATGATCAGGTATCCTGTTAGTTTTTATCTTCTGTAAAATCTCTCTCAGACTCTTCTGACTGGCTCCAATTTAAGTTGTTTGCCCTCTGCAATTATGTAATTATCATCCTGGGCTTACTTTTCCCCATCATCCTGGAGATTCTCTTCATTTCTGTTCTGCTGTGGAGAAATTATTTCCCAGGTTTTCCCCATTATGTGATTTATTCCCTCATTTTGTTGGAGAATATCCTCCAGAGGCATCCTGAGAAAAAGTGCATGGGAAAAATCTTTTTTGACCTTTTTATTTTGAAAAAATTTTAAGCCTATAAAATATAATAAAATATATAAAAATAGAGTGCAAAAAACACTACTGTACCCTTAACCTAGATTCACCAATTTTTAACATTTTGCCACATTTGCTTTATCATTCTCATATATGCATGTATAGATATGTATGTGTGTGCATGCATATATATATATATATATATATATATATATATATGTCTTTTTTTCCTTAATCATTTTAAAGTAAGCTGCATACTTCATGACGCTTGACCTTTCCTAAGGACTATGGCCTTATCCTATTTATCCATTTACCATGATAGATCACCAAATTTTAACATTCATACACTATCTGTTTCATCTCTATCATGTCCTTTAAAATATTTGTTTTTGTGATTAGTCAAGAATCATTTATTATATTTGGTTATCAAGTGTTTTTAGTCTCAATATATCCATAGAACAGTTTCTATACCCTTTTTAAAAGTATTCTTATGGCATTTATCTTTTTTTTTTAAGATTTACTTATTTATGCATACAAGAACTGGGGTGTAGGCCAGAGGTGTGGGGTGGTGAGAGGATTCACCAGAGACAGAGAGATTCACCAGAACAAGCAGATTGAAATACACTGCTGAGGGGAGGAGCAGGCGAGGCAGGAGAGGTTTGCTGCACCATGTGGGAAGCTCCCTAGCCAGGGATCGAACTCAAGCTGCAGTGTCTGTGGATAGCTCCATAGTGCTGAGACTTAAGCTGTTGTACCAGCAGGGAGGCCCCTTATGACATTTATCTTTAATTGACATATTGAAAGAGTTCACGACAATTGTCTTATAGAAGGTCCT
>PVIJ01007444.1:0-82473 GCA_004024925.1 Scalopus aquaticus | reverse complement strand
TTCCAGTAATCAAGCTGGTTATGTCAAACTAAAAGAAAGATGTGATTCAATGTAGATCTTTTTGGGTCTAAAAGTAGTGACATTTGTTTATTTTAATTTTTATGAGTAGTCATTGCAATGCTTACAAAGACTCTCATCACAATTTGATATTGTCTGTAGTAATGTTTGCCACCTTAAAAATGTTCACTTTTTAGCCAACATTTTAGATTCCTTTATAATCCTAATATAGTCAACTTAACCTACGAACCTCTATATGTAGAGAAAATATCCATGTGTAATATAAAGAATTTAAAGTAGTTCATAAAATAATTATTTAGGGTGGTAATTATGGATTTATTCCAAAATAATGTGAATTTCAATATGTAAATACCAGAACACCAAATCGACTGCTCCTGTATGCAGATCATTAAGAAAGCATTTATGACTTATAGGTCAAGAGTTTAGTTTTGTTTCCCCAGCCTTGTCCTTTTCTATAGCAATTGCTCTTTTTTGTCTCTGATAGTGAAAGATGCTATTTCTCTTGCTGGTCCTTCAGCAGTTTCAGAAACTGAAGATGATAAGACATTTCCAAAGAGGTCCGTTCTGTAGCACTTACATCTTAGTATGTCAAAGATCTTTGGGCTGGTTGTGAGGAAGCAGTGAAAATCTAACATCTGAATTAGGCAACTTACCTAAAATTCTCAGCAACACCATCCCACTGAATCATTCAAATCTGCCTGTCCCAGAATCTTTAGTATCAGTATTTATATGGCCAGAGTTGTAGATCCCTGCAACCCCTCAGGAATTCATAAGCTTGGGAAATAATTTACAAGACAATTAAGCAAAATTGTAGGTCGACAAATTAGGTATTGCTTAAAAATGGGCAAAAATTATTTAGAGACTCTTATTCCCTCATAAAAATATAGTCCATTATAATATTTTATCCTCATTTTCCATGAGTTATGTAGAACTTAACTAAATATATGTGTGCACAAATATTACACATTCCAGACCAATTTATCTGCATATATTGACATGTTAAAGGACATATGTTCAATACTAATATTTTTGTTATATGTTAAATACTTTTCTTTTGTCTTTCCAAATCCATTTTCCACCTTTTAAAATTCCCTGTTGCTCCAGGATATTCAGTGTATTAACATAAAATAACATTCATGGCCCCCTTATTCTATCTGCTTAATGTGTTTAATGAATGATTGCCACTGGCAGGGAAGAGAGTGAGGTCAAAGTGTTCTTTCCCTTCCCCAGTTCTTGCAAAGATGCTGCAGCTGGCTGCACCCCTGGACTCGACCATAGCTCTGGCAGGTGACCCATCAAGTTCTCTAATGCTCATAACCGCTCTCTCTTCTTGTACTTTTAGGAACAGAGGATGCAATAGCTCACAGAAGTCATTACTTTTAGAACAATTACACTATTCTCAAGGTATTCTTGACACCAGACATAGTCCTTTGTAATAATTCCTCCACAATTTAACCACTTTAAATAATACATGATCATAACTGATATAGGTCCTAGAAGGAGTCCCTGGAGATACACATTCAAATGGGACTAAATTTTTGGTGTATTTGCAGATCAGACATATAAGCTCATTGGTGGGAACTGGGACACTGGTAATCTAAGGCATCCTGGTGAGAAGGACAGAGGGAGGGCTAAATATTGAGAGGTCATTTTCTGTAGCACAGAGGCAGGCAAATAGATGTATTAACAGTACGTGATTTGTTGGCTTTTGCTGCAGTTTAAACCTGAACTTCACAACTGATAAATGAATAGGCAGCCAGAAAGCCATATTGTAGTACCTAAGTGGCAGAGGCAAGATGAAAGCAATTCCCTAACACACCACAAAATCTAGATGGTAACCGAGTATTTTTTGTTATGTCTCATGAATAAGGTGGTAAAGGAGATGCAACCCATCCTGGCTGACAATTTTTTTTTTTTTTTGCAAAGAAAAAAATTTCACTTTCCCTTGGACAAAAGCTAGCTCAAGTTGTCTAATACAGAAGGTCAACCTCTGATATAATTCTCTGTGCTTGTTAGTTTACCGCCCCTTCAACCATGGACCTAGGGTGAGGCAAGGTCCTGGTGAGGACGGATCCTCAAACTAGACAAGGTGTGCACTTACAGCTCACCCAAGACTCCTTGTGTGTAGCTTGCCGCCATTTCTAAGGCAACTCTTACATTGGGAAAAGGGAGGTACCCAGATAGTCTGTGGGTTATTGGGCACTGTCAGATCCTACACTAACCTCTAGAGATGAGAAGACATGAAAGATACACACTCATCAGCACGACTCATGGAATTGATGTGAAAAATAACACTAACCTGAGAGAGTCCTCTCTGAGTCCAAGAGACCAGGTATATAAGTGACCATTATTACCCAGGGTAATACCCATTATTATCCATTATTACAGTTAAATGTGAGAATTTCTGACACCATGTTGCTTTAAATCTGCATTTATGACATCAATTTACATTTTGTAACTAATGTTTCCCTTTGGAATGATGTATTTCTAGTTTCAGTCAGGTGACATAATGACCTGATTTTCTGTCCCTGTAATAAGATAATTAGACTTATTAACATGGCTTAAAAAAAGAATGCATTTTATAATAATTTCATTATTTTTGACAAATTGACATATTTTAGAAAGTGTGACATAGTCTGATAAACAGCTTTCCATTTTAGAACACTGTTTGAATCAGACCTGCTGGGATCATATTGTGGGCCTTATCTCTATTGGTTGCTATGTGTTGTAATCAGTATTGGTTATATACCTTGGATTTAGTGTTCAGGTTAAAGGGTATAACTGCCCACACTGAGTCACCTTTTTTTGATGTGGAGCTCCTACATATTTGGGAGCATTTGCCTAATTTTCACTTTTTTATTTTTTTCCCCTTAACTGCTTACACTAACAGAAATACGGGTCTCTTCACATTTTATTGACATATATTCCATTAACATTATCTTACTGCTAAAAATCAAAATTAAATGTAACTTATCATCCTTACATTTTTGTTTTATCACTACTGTATCATTCCCTGCAAAAATTCTTCTCCTTTGTGTTATTTCTCAAGTTATTTCACCTAAGTTAATTTTTTATTATAATAACTGTTGAATGATTCTCAGAATATCTCAATCTCTACTCCTATAAATAAGAGAGGATCCCCAAGAGTATGCATGATTCACAAAAATCCTATCTAAGGGATCTTAGCCAGCCTTTCCTTTATTAAGGAATATATGTCAGAGATCATGCGAAAGGAGAGATTGTGCATACTTAGTCTAGTTACACTGAGTTATATCATGGTGACTTAGCGGTTTTGTGCTAGTGTTTCTGGGGTAGAAGACACATATTGCATCTTTGAAATAGTTTAAAATTCATTTGACCTTTATTCAGTTTTGTGAATTTAATCATATTTCACAGGATGTTGCAAAGGGAGACCGGAGGGTACCCATGTACCCTTCACCCATTTCCCCCATCAGTTACCTACAATTGCTTAACTATTGTGTACTGTAATCATGAAAATGACATTGACATAACATGTGTATAGTTTATTCGACCTCATCACATCCACAGACTCCTCAAAGCATCACCAAGATCAAGATACAGAATATTCCATAACCATTACGATCTTCCTGATGCTCCCTCTTATATTCACATTCCCACCCCTCTTCCTGCTACTTCCCTTAGCCCCGCAGAGCAACTAATATGTTCTCCATCTCTATTCTGTTAAAGAAATCAAACTGATACATTTGAACTAGTTAATAGTTACATGAAATATTATGAAATAACCCAGCATATTTGTTCTTATTTCTATGAAATTACTATATAGATACCGTTCATGTTTATGAGTCAGTCAAAAATTCCTATGCTAAGGGAGTGAGCTTAAAGGGAGAGTTTTTGGGTTTAGTTTTTTTTTTAACTTAATTAAATACTTGTGTTTATATTCAAAGTTTCCTAATTTGTTTTAATTTTCCTATGTTACATCTCTTGAATTATGCACACAAATTCTTTAACTTGCATTTTAAGAATCCTTGGTCATGATGGAACAAAGAGGAATCCCTTCTTCAAATATGAGCAATCCATTCACAATTGTCTTTCTATGTCCCTTGAAGGAGAGGATCCTGATTTATTTGAACATTTTATTCAAAGCATCTTTCACGTCCTTATTCCTCAGGCTATAAATCATGGGATTTAACATGGGGAACACGACGGTGTAAAATGTAGAGACTATTTTGTCTGTTCCCATAGAATAGTCAGACCGGGGACGAGCGTAGATGAAGAGGATGGAGCCATAGTAGAGGGTGACAGAGACCAGATGGGAGGAGCACGTGGAGAAGGCTTTGAGACGGCTCTGGGGGGAGTGGATTTTCATGATGGTGGCGATGATGAACATGTAGGAGGCCAGGATGAACACAGTGGGGATAATGACATTGGCGGCCAGCAGGTAGTACAATAATCCTTGGTAGTCATCCTTCTTGCCACAAGCCAACTTCACCAGTGGAAGCAAGTCACAGAAGAAGTCATCAATGACATTGCCTCTACAGAAGTTCATGGAAAAAACTCTTTTGATAATGATGGAACAGTTAAAGAAGCCACCAAGATATGAGGCTGCTACTAAAATTGCACAAAGCTTTATGGACATGGTCTGAGCATAATGGAGGGGATTGGAGATGGCCACGTAGCGGTCATAAGCCATGGCGGCCAGCAGGTAGCACTCTGTATAGGCCAGACCACCAGAGAAGAGGAATTGAGCTACGCAGCCCCCAAAGGAGATGCTTTTGTCCTCAGAGATGCAGGTCACCAGGATTTTGGGGGTATAGACCGAGGAATACCAGAAATCCAGGAAGGACAGATTGCCAATGAAGAAGTACATGGGCGTGTGCAGTCGGGCGTCAGTGCAGATGAGCACGATGAGGGTGGTGTTCCCCAGGAGGGTGAGAGAGTACACGCCGAGGAACAGCACGAACAGGACCAGCTGCATCCCAGGGTCTGTGGTGAAGCCCACCAGGATGAAGTCTGTGACGGTGTGATTGCCTCTCCCCATGCTTCAGAGTCCTGACCTATGAAGCAGTGAAGAGTTTAGTTTTCTCTCGGAAAGGAGGACGTGTTTGTGCTGGGCCCATAAGGAGTGATCTGAGCTCTGGATGTACCCCCAGGGGGAGCTGATGAGGAATCTGGCCTGACCTGGGCAGGTGTGTGAGTTTCTTGGGTCTCAACATAATCCTTTCAATATAGCTTATATTACGTTTGGACAACTCTAGTGGTATTGGAGCTTAAGCATTTCTAAGAAAATGTGTCTTGAGTCCAGGTGCTTTCTAGGCATTGGTTATTGCAGGGTGGATGATAGGGTAGCTCTTAGTCTATGGAAACTATTTGGATGGAAGAGATGCATCCAAATAAACAAATAAATATGGATGGAAATATATTCAGTTAATATTAGTTGATTTAAGAAAATTAAAACTGAGGGGTGGGGTAGAAACTGCGAAGAGTTAATACAATTTGGACATTGAAAGGAAAGATTCCCTTTTCCTCTTCCTAAAAACAAAAGGACAAGTTATTTAAAGCCCATGAGACACATGAGGAGGTTTTTTTTTTTTGATTTATAAAGTGATAACCTTTGTAAACTGAAAGAATATGCTAACCCAAGAGATGCCATTTTGCCATAAGGATTCACTTGAAGTAAAGATGTTAACTACAAAGCAAGCACAGACATAACCGAGACACTCAGCACTTCCCTTTCTTCCTGAAATAAGAATACGAAATTCCCACGTGCAAACCTCTGCTTTACCAGGACAAACAGCGTTCTCATTATTAAGAACAAGAAATTGAGATGAAAATAAACCTACACAGAGTTTGTTAAAAGATTTTTTTCTTTTTAATCTATGTCATAGCACCGATTGTTACTTTATTCCTTTTTATGGACAAATAAAATGGTTGTGTCCTATTTTGTCTACCATTCAATCAATGGACATTCTATAATTGCTTTTTTGGGGGCAAACATGGACAATACTGCTACAAACATTCTTGTACATGTTTTATATGGACATGTTTTCATTGGTCTTGAGTAGTTACCTAGGAGAATTGCTGAGTTACATGGTGAATGATTAGTCACCCTCTTGAGGAAATACCAAACTATCTTCCAAGTTATTCTACCATATTTCAGTTGTACCCAGTTCTCATTTTTCCTTATCCTAACCAACATAAATCTATTGTCTGTATTTTTTACTCTAGCCATCTTAGTGGGTGTGAAGTGGTATAATATTGTGGTTTTGATATCCATTTTCCTAATGACTAATGATGTTGAACATCTTTTCATGTGCTTAGTGAATATTATCTTTGGAGAAACATCTATTCAATCTTTGCCTCATCTCTTAGTGTTTTTGATCTATTCATTGTTGAATTGTATATTTTTACATATTTTGGATATAAGTCCTTTATAGACATATGATCTGTAAGCATTTCCCCTTATTCTCTGCTTGTTTTTTAATTGCTTGATGGACTCCTCAATGTGCAAAAGTCTTAAAACTTTATAATATCCAATTTATCCATTTTCATGCAGGCTCTTGTCCTAAGCCAAGCTGTGATTCCTTCAAATTTTGCTCTTGTCTTTAAAGTTCTTCTGATCTTTCTTTAGTCTACCTGTATATCTTAGTTACTTCTGTACAAGGAATACTAGATATCCAGAATATGAATTTTCATATTCACATAATACTTAATATTAAATAAGTTTTGTGTTTTTCTCCTATTAATAAAACTTATGACAATTTAATTATCAGTTCCAGCTGAAATTACTAAGGGAAAATTTATCCTCCCCGATTCAGTCATCCCCCATAAACACAGAGGTTCTCCCCTAACTCCTGTGTATGAATCTTTGACAAAAGGAGAGAACCAGGTTGTGTATCAGCCTGAAACTTCAAAAGGGAGATCAACCAATCTCCATTCTAGTAATCAAGTTGGTTATGCCCAACTAAAAGAAATATGTGATGTCAATATAAGTCTTTTGGGGCCTAAAATAAAAAGGTTTATTTTAATTTTTATGATTAATTATGTGCAATGTTTACAAAGACTTTTATCACAATTTGATATTGTCTGTAGCAATGTTTGCCACCTTAAAAATGTTCCCCTTTTAGCCAACATTTTAATATTTCTTTTATAACCGTAATGTAGTCAACACAACCTACCTATTAACATATATATGTATGACTCCTGTATGTAAGTGTGTGTTGCCCGAAGTAACAATAAACTAAATAAAATTTTCTATACAAAATTATTAAAATATAACTTTTGGTATTTAGAGATGTCGCTCTTGTCTTGAATTCTGCTCAAGGAACCATGTCTTTGTGTTTTTTCTAAAAGAATATCAAAAGGCATTTGAAAATATCAGAAATTTGTCTTTTAGATCACTAATTTCCAGTCCCATCTGTTTCTTCAACTGCTCTTTTGATATTAACAAAATTGGGTTTTTGGTGAATGGATCTTGATAGTAGCTGTTTTGTATTTAGTTTTGTTTTCCCATCCTTGTCCTATTCTATAGTTATTGCTCTTTTTTGTTTCTAATAGTGAAAGATGCTGCTGGTCTTTCAGCAGTTTCAGAAACTGACGATGATAAAGACATTTCCAAAGAGGTCCCTTCCATAGCACTTATATCTTAGTATGTCAGTGATCTTTGGGCTGGTTGTGAGGAAGCAGTGAAAATCTAACATCTGAGTTAGGCAACTTACCTAAAATTCTCAGCAACACCATCAGCACTGAAGCATTAAAATCTGCCTGTCCCAGAATCTTTAGTTCAGTATTTATATGGCCAGAGTTGTAGATCCCTGCAACCCCTCAGGAATTCATAAGCTTGGGAAATAATTAACAAGACAATTAACCAAACTTGCAGGTTGACAAATTAGGTATTGTTAAAAGATGGATAAAAATATTTTAGAGACTCTGATTTCCTGGTAAAAATGTAATCAGTGATAATTTTTTATCCTCATTCTGTCTTGAGTTGTGTAAAATTAAACTAAATATAAGTGTGCACAAATATTACATGTTCCGGACATATTCATCTGCACATATTGGTATATTAAAGCACATATGTTCAATACCAATATTTTTGTTACATGTTGAATACTTTTCTTTTGTCTCTCCAAATCCATTTTCTACCTCTTTAGATTCTGCGTTGCTCCAGGATCCTCAATGTATTAACATACAGTAGCACTCATGGCTCCTTTGCTCCATCTGCTTAGTGGGCCGAATGAATGATTTCCACTGGCAGAGAAGAGAGTGAGGCCAAAGTGATTTATTTCCTTCCCCAGTTCTTGCAAAGATGCTGCAGCTGGCTGCACCCCTGTACTCAGACCATAGCTCTGGCAGGTGACCCATCTCAGAGTTCTTCCAGTGCTCATAACTGCTCTCTCTTCTTGCAGCTTTAGGAACAGAGGATGCAATAGCTCACAGAAGTCATTCCTTTTAGAACAATTACACTATTCCTTGGGTGTCCTCAACACCAGACATATTCCTTTGTAAATATTCCTCCCCAACTTAAGCACTTTAAATGTACATGATCATACCTGATATAGGTCCTAGAAGGAGTCCCTGGAGATAAACAAGCAAATGGGACTAAATTGTTTGTGTATTTGAAGATTAGATGTATAAACCCATTGGTGGTAACTGGGACACTGGTAATCCAGGGCATCATGTCACGAAGGACGGGGGAGGGCAAAATATCGAGAGGTCATTTTCTGAGGCACAGAGGCAGGCAAATAGATGTATCAAACAGCACATGATTTGTTGGCTTTTGTTGCAATTTAAACCTGAACTGCACAACTGATAAACGAATAGGCAGCCAGAAAGCCTTATTGTAGTACCTAAGTGGCAGAGGCAAGATGAAAGTACTTCCCCAATATTCCACAAACTCTACATGGTAACTGAGTATTTTTTGTTATGTCTCATGAGTGAGATGGTTGAAGTAGATGTGAACCCAACCCAGCTGACTTTTTTCTTGCAAAGAAATAAATTTCACTTTCCCTTGGACAAAAGCTAGCTCAAGTTGTCTAATGCAGGAACTCAACCTCTGATATAATTCTCTGTGCTAAGTTAGTTTACTACCCCTTCAACCACGGACCTGGGGTGAGACAAGGTCCTGGTGAGGGGGACCCTGAGACTAGCCAAGGTGTGTACTTACAGCTCGCCCAAGACTCCTTGTGTGTGGCTTGCCGCCATTTCTCAGGGAACTCTTTCATTGGGGAAAGGGAGGTACCCAGATATTCCGTGGGTTATTGGACACTGATTCAGATCCTACACTAACCTCCAGAGATGAAAAGACATGAAAGGTACATACTCACCAGCAAGACTCATGGAATTGATGTAAAAAAAAACATTGACCTGAGAGAGGCCTCCGTGAGTCCAAGAGACCCTGTATATGGCTGACCATTATTATGCAGCCTCGGAGACAGTATTACAGTTAAATATAAGAATTCGTGACACCACGTTGCCTTAAGTCTGCATTTATTATATCAACTTATATTTTGTAACTAATATTTCCCTCTGGAATGATGCATTTCTAGTTTCATTCAGGTGACATAATAACCTGAATTTCTGTCCCTGTAATAAGACTATTAGACTTATTAACATGGCTTAAAATGTATTTTACAATAATTACATTATTATTGACAAATTCATATATTTCAAAAAGTGAGACAGAGTCTGATAAACAGCTTTCCATTTTAGAACGCTGTCTGAATCAGACCTGTTGGGATTACACTGTTGGGTGCTATCTCTGTTAGGTTACTATGTATTGTAATCAGTGTTGATTATATACTTTGGATTTGATGTTCAGATTAAAGGTTATGACCATCCATGCTGATAGATATTTCTTGTTCTGTGTGGAGCTCCTACACATTTGAGAACATTTGCCCTTACACTAGTAGAAATAAGGGCTTCTTCATATTTTATTGACATACATTCATTAACATTACCTAACTGTGAAATATCAAAATGAAATGTAACTCATCATGCTTAGACTTTGTTTTATTGCTACTTGTATCCCCACAAAACATTTTCCCATTGTTATTTCTCAAGTTACTTCACCTTACTAAGGTTATTTTTTTATACTAACTGTTCGTTGATGCACATAACATCTCAATCTCCACTCCTAAAAAATACGAGAGGTACACTGATGTTATGCAGTGATTCACAAAAATCCTGTCTAAGGGAACTGCCAGTTTTTCTTCATTGAGGAATATATGTCGGAGATGTGTAAGGAGAGATGATGTTCACTCAGTCTGGCTGCACTGAATTATTTCATGGTGACTTCAGGTTTTGTGCTAGTGTTTCTGGGTGAGAATGCACATTTTACAGTTTGAGGTTTTATTTTCCTCTGAAACTTTAGAATTTATTTTACTTTTATTCAGTTTTGTGACTTTAATGATATTTCACAGGATATTGCAAAGGTAGACTAGTGGGGTCCCATGGACTCTTCACCCATTTCTCCCATCAGTTACCTACATTTTACTTAACTGTCATATATCGCAATCATGAAAATGAATTGATGCAATGTGTGTATAGTTCTATTTCACCTCATCACATGCACAGATCCTGAAAGTGTCAAGATACAGAATATCCCATCACCACTACGATCTTCCTGATGTTCCTTCTTCACATTATCACCCCTCTTCCTGCCGCTACCCTTAGCCCCTCAGAGCCACTAAATATGTTCTCTGTCTCTATTTGGTTAAGCAAATCAAAGTGATAAATTTGAACTAGTTAATGGTTACGTGAAATATTATGAAATAATCCAACATATTTGTTCTTATCTCCATGAAATTACTATATAGATACTGCTCCATGTTTATGAGTCAGTCAAGAATATTCCTATGCTAAGAGAATGTACTTAAAAGGAGAGTTTGGCTTTAGATTTTTAAAATTTAGTTAATTCAATTCAAATACTTGTATTTTATATTCAAAGTTTATCTCCTAAGTTGCTTTAATTTTCCTATGATAGGTCTCTTGAATTATCATGGGTAAAAGTTCTTTTACTTGCATTTTAAGAATCCCGGGTCATAGTGGAACAAAGAGGAATCCCTTCTTCATATAAGAGCGATCCATTCGCAATTGTCTTTCTATGTCCCTTGAAGGAGAGGATCCTGATTTATTTGAACATTTTATTCAAAGCATCTTTCACGTCCTTATTCCTCAGGCTATAAATCATGGGATTTAACATGGGGAACACGACGGTGTAAAATGTAGAGACTATTTTGTCGGTTCCCATAGAATAGTCAGACCGGGGACGAGCGTAGATGAAGAGGATGGAGCCATAGTAGAGGGTGACAGAGACCAGGTGGGAGGAGCACGTGGAGAAGGCTTTGAGACGGCTCTGGGGGGAGCGGATTTTCATGATGGTGGCGATGATGAACACGTAGGAGGCCAGGATGAACACAGTGGGGATAATGACATTGGCAGCCAGCAGGTAGTACATTAAAGCATGGTAGTCGTCCTTCTTGCCACAGGCCAGCTTCACCAGGGGAAGCAAGTCACAGAAGAAGTCATCAATGACATTGCCACTACAGAAGTTCAAGGAAAATATTCTTTTGGTAATGATGGAACAGTTAAAGAAGCCACCAAGATATGAGGCTGCTACTAACGTTACACAAAGCTTTACGGACATGGCCTGAGCGTAACGGAGGGGGTTGGAGATGGCCACGTAGCGGTCATAAGCCATGGCGGCCAGCAGGTAGCACTCACTGTAGGCCAGCGCGCCGGAGAAGAAGAACTGAGCTACGCAGCCCGCAAAGGAGATGCTTTTGTCCTCAGAGATGCAGGTCACCAGGATCTTGGGGGTATAGACCGAGGAATACCAGAAATCCAGAAAGGACAGATTGCCAATGAAGAAGTACATGGGCGTGTGCAATCGGGCGTCAGTGCATATGAGGACAATGAGGGTGGTGTTCCCCAGGAGGGTGAGAGAGTACACACCGAGGAACAGCACAAACAGGACCAGCTGCATCCCAGGGTCTGTGGTGAAGCCCACCAGGATGAAGTCTGTGACGGTGTGATTGCTTCTCTCCATGACTATCGGAGTCTTTCCTAATAAGATAGAAAATGAGATTTCAGCTTGAATTACAGTGGTGATAAAGAAGTGGACTAAATAATAATGCACCATTGATAAACTAGATGTCTAGCGATTCCACAATGTTTGCTCACTCATCTTAAAGTTTTCATGTTGCAATAAACCTTTCAAATTTGACAAGTGTATGTGGTTAATGGGTAAATTTAGACACTTTAAAATTTTCAAGTTTTGATACTGGCAGTGCCAATCACATGTGTTTATGAATTCTTTCCTGATAGAAGCCAAGGAAAAGTTTTTATGGAAAAGAGGAGGAAGCCATGCAAGGAAATTACTTGATTGAATCTGGATTAAGTGGTTGGCTGCTTGGGAAAGTTGAGCTGGCTGTTTGTGATTGGTCTTGTTTTATCTTCTTGGATTCAGTGCACTGATGCTGGCCTAGTTATTGGTTGGCCTTGGCTATAAGACATCAGAGTCAGATTAACCTAATGGCCTCATTTCACTCCTTTACCAATATTCACTTTGACAAATCTGAAGTTGGTTAATTATTATTTCCGTTAAAAACTAAAATTCAGCTAAAGAAAAGATGGATTTATCATTTTATTTTCTTGTACTTTGGTCAATTTGCTTTTTTATTAAATGATGACTTAAAACTTGCTTATATCTGAAATACTGACCTTGTTTTTATTATATGTATATTTTAACTATCAAGTGTTTTTCTTTCCGTGTCTCCATATATGGAACATCATTATATATATATATATATATTCTTTATATCAGAAAGGCATTATAAATGCATATCCTGTAAGTATGTATAGGCATAAGAAATACTTGAGAATATAAGGAAAATATATATGCAAAGTGTTGGGAAAATGTACACTAGATGTATGATATTCAATGTTGAGATGATCATGTACATAGGATTAACTCTATAATAATAATAAGCAACTGAAAACAATAATCTACCAGGCCAATTTTAGAAGTAAATGATTTAAGTGTACTATATAAATAATGTAGTACAAGAAAATCATGTATTATTTAAAATTTTTATTGTTTTTGTAACTTGTTATTATCGAGGACTTTTTCTCTGATGATAATCATTAGGCAAAATGTGCATGTCTTAGAATATGACGATGAGCCTGTGTTTCATCTCCTATCCAGGAGTCTGCTCATTAAATTAAGGATTCTTTGCACTTTGATCTAAATGTTCTGTTGATATGGGCAAACGGGAATATATCTAGCAATTCTGTCTATTGTATTCTTAAATGAGAATTCCAGTCATAGTAAGTACTCGTTAACTTAAGTCAAAACCCCCAGCAAATATAACTGCTATTTGTATGCCCAGTCTCTTGGAATTCAGGAAAACACTCAGTTCATACTGGTCTATCAACAGTAGTGTTAAGAAACACCTATGGTCATAATCCACTTTAATTCTGAGTATAGTAAGAATGAAATTGTTTCCCTTAGGCTTTGGGTGCTGCTACCCCACCAAAAGTGCCTAATCTGCCTTCCATGGCCACCCTACCATGGGTGGTAAAATCCACCCATCACATTTCAGTTCTTCTCAAATATCTGCAGACACAGTTCACCACACCCCCTTGCTGCAAACACTCTCTTCTCTTGGTCTGCAGCTTATCAGACTTGCTGGGTTTCCTTCTGCTGCTGTGGCTACATGTCCTCAGAGTCTCTGTGTCCACCTTGAATTTTTGCAGTGTCCTGGGATCAACCCTTCCCTCTCTCCTCATCCACAATCACTCCCCAGAGAGCTAGCTTAGTCTAATGACTTTAAATATTCACCATAGTTTCCATCTGGAGACGAGTTAATATTTTTTGCTCTCCTAACCTCCAATCTTCCCTGAACTCCAGACTCACAATCCAAATGCCTACTTCACATTTTGACTGACTATGTGGTTGGCATTTCAGGGAAGACTGATTTCTTTTTTATATATATATCTACATTTTTATTGTTATTTATATCATTTACATTTTGTATTCCCCTTGGGTAACCCACTACCAATTCACCAGTGACCCATCTCCGTGGTCCCTTGTGTCCTTTTCTACTCCATTTTGTGCCCTTATCCTCCCCTCTCCTCACCCCCCCAAGTGTCTCTCTCCTATTTGATTTCCCTATAGTCCTGTTATAAGTGAAACCATTCGATATTTTTTTCTTAGTTTCTGGCTTGTTTCGCTGAGTATGATCCCCTCTAATTCCATCCATGTCGCTGCAAATTGCATGTGTTTATCTTCTTTCCATGCTGAATAGTATTCCATTGTGTATATGTACTACATCTTCTTGATCCAATCATCTATTTTTGGACATCTGGGTTGCTTCCATACCTTTGCTATTGTGAACAGTGCTGCAATGAACATATGGGTGCATGTATCCTTTTGGATTAGTGTTTTTGTGTCCTTTGGGTAGATTCCCAAAAGTGGTATTGCTGGGTCGTATGGAAGCTCCATGTTTAGCAGTCTGAGGAACCGCCATACAGCTTTCCACAGTAGCTGGACCAGTTCACATTCCCACTAGCAGTGTAGAAGAGTTCCCTTTTCTTCACATCCTTTCCAGCATTTGTTGTTGCCTATATTTTTAATGTGTGCCATCCTCACAGGTGTGAGGTGGTATCTCATAGTGGTTTTGATTTGCATTTCCTTGATTATAAGTGATGTTGAACATTTTTTCGTGTATCTGTTGGCCATTTGCTTTTCTTCTTTGGAGAAGTGCCTTTTCAGCTCTTCTGCCCATTTTTTGACTGGGTTATTGGTTTTGTTTTTGTTGAGTTGTGTGAGTTCCTTGTAAATTTTTGTTATCAGTCCTTTATCGGATGTATTGTGTGCAAAGATCTTTTCCCAGTTGGAATACTGATTTCTAATGATGCTTCCTCAGCCTGTTTTTCTCAGACGTCTCCGCTGTAGTCAAGGGAATTACCCCAGTGTAGGGAAAATCATGGACTATTCTGGACTCTTCTCTGTTCTTTTCATTGCAACTGACTAATCAGCAAAATTTTGATTCTACTTTCAAAATATAGCAGAACCTTACTCACCCCTCCACCCCCCAGTTCCACCACAGACTAAGGCGCTGCTGTCTCCTCTCTATAAGACCTTTAGCAGCAGCGCTTGCTAAGGATTTCTCAGATCTCTCCTGGCTCCCGTCCTATGTCCTCAACTGAAGTGAGTCTCTGGACAAGCTGCCAGAGCCATCCTGTTAAAATACCAATGTGTGTCACTCTTCTGCTTGCCATACAATGACTTCTCAACTTTTTCAGAGTCAAAGCCAAAATCTTTGCAAAGACATACACGCTTATTACTGCTTCTGCTTATTAAAACGTATTGTAACTTCTGTTCTCCACTTCCCTGTTCATCCCTGTCCATCCCCCCTCCCCAGTTCCTAAAATAAACAGGGCCCGTGCAGGACCTTGGCAATTGCTCACCTCTGTGGCTAGATTCTTCCCCAGGTGGCTTAAAGTGAATGAACTCACATTTTTCAGGTCTTAATGGATGCTAATATTGCCCCTTTCAGGGGTTTTCTTAGCATCGTTTTGCAATCTACTTGCCTGATATTTCTTGTCTCCCTTTCCTACTTTTTCTCCCTAGCACTTCTATGCCTTATTAGTTCAACTTTTTTTTTTTTTTGCTCTTCACTAGAATATAATCTTTCCCATCTGCTTTTGATGGAAGAGATGTGTGAGATCAATGTTTACCTCACCTTAATTTATGGGCTTATTGTGAGGGTTTATGGGATGTTCACTTTAAATCAATCACTTAATAAAAAGGGACAACAATTTTGTGACTGGGCAAAATCTCGAAAACACGGATTTATGAGACCCAAAAAGGGTTACCAATGGGAAAAAGTTGAAAACCTCTGGACCCAATCTTAGACTTAATATCTTCTGATTCTATTCTTTAGTTATCATAATTATGTCAGAATTTGATCATTTATAAAAGTAATTTCTAACAATTTTGAATATCTGTGTTAAGCTTAGTGTTTTACAAGTGTTGTTTTATTTATCCACAAAAAATCTATTATAGGTATAACAATAATTTTACAAATGACAAAATGGAGTTTTAATAAATTACAAGAAATTACACAACTTGTAAGTGATGTGGTCTTATTCCAGAGACCTAATACTTAACTACTAAGCTACTTCTTTGCATTTTTGATATTAAGTTGACAGTTGCTTATGGGTTTCATGGGTACCCAAATCTTCTCCCTCTTTTGGGTTATGAGACCTTAACTCAAAGCCAACAGAGTAAATGCTGAGAGATTCAGGTGCTGTCCAGGTGAGTACTTCATTCATGTGGTGTCAGTTCTGAAATCCCCATCAGTTCTGAAATCATCTGGCAGAGAGAGTCCTGTGTCCCCTACATTTGTAGCTAACCTTGATAATGAACACAGAAACATTCTTCCCACCTCACCCAGGCCAGGCCACTTACCTGCAGCTCTCAGAGTCAGAACTAGCAAACGACACGCCCTGGATTCACATCACTTATACCTGCCTGGGTTCCCCAGTGTATTTGATTCTTTAAGCACCTCAGGGGTTCATAGCGTGGAAAGGCTCTGAAAAGGTAATTACCAAAAGCATGTTAGCTTTATTTAGGAGAATCTTGTTCAATGCAAAAGAAAGAAAAGGCTGATTTAAAAAAATGACACTAATTACTACATTTTGAGAATTTACTGTCTGCAAAACTCCTTCTTTGGAGCTTAATTTGAATGGTCAAATGACTCTGTAGAATATGTATTGCAGTTTCAGTTATAGAATATAGATGAGGGGAGTTAATTAAACTGCCCAAATCAACTTAGAAGTAAGTGCAGTCAGGATTTAAACTCAAGTCAATGGGATTCTAAAATTCAGTCTTTCCTCTCCACCAGACATACCTCAGAGACACATAATCTTTTAGGATAATCCATTTAGGAATCAGTATATTGTTTTAGAAATGGACTTCACTTGAGTACTTATATAGATGTTGCAACAAACACATTCAATCTCACTTTTCATCAACTCATTATCCAATGTTTAAATGACAGGAAATAGTATGTCAAACTTCTCCATTACATATCATAAGAATATTATTGTCATAATACTATCTATCATGCACTATGTGCCAGGGACTCGGCTGAGTGCTTTCAAAGCATCATCTCATTTGAACCATCATGATACTCTTATGAAGTAAGTGTGATTTTTATTTCAACATGAGTAAGTCAGGATTCCAAAGAACGACCTCTCCCTTACGTAGCCCCAGTGATTCTGCTGTGAGTTGGTGTTACGTAGGCTTTCAGAAACACTAGCATATTGGTCACTGTTATTAGAATAACAACAGTCCTACCTGACATGAATCCTATTTTACAAGGTCTGGAGATTAAATGAATAAGCATATGGCCATGCAAAGTTATTTTTGGAGCGAACACAGTATTTAGGAGGCACTATTGACAGTTCGGCATGAGATGTGTGGACAGACAGACCTAGGCTGAATTCTGGTTCCAACTTCTTATAACTTGGTCAGTTTTGAAAATTTATTTAAGTTGTGATAAGCTGTTGTTTAACCCTCTTTGAAATGGACTTTGTGTTTTCCTGCCTTCTGGGATAAAAATAAGTTTAAAAAATTTAAACTTTTTCTAATTTATTTTGAGCATGGTTGTTGAAGTTTCTCTTTCGTCTGTTGTCCTCTAGGGCTCGTAAAACATATGCAAAAACTCATACCATTGGTAATAATGCTCAACGATCCCTTTGTGGCAATTGTATAGTTTTATTTTTCCATTCCTTCCTTTAATGTAAATTGCCATCTTACCACAAATAACAGGGAAACGAAGTCTTTTTATTCTCAGCAGTTTAGAACCTGCCATTGAATGGTCGTGGGGTGTGAAGATATGGTTTCTCAGCACATGCCCTGAAGTGGAATGTAAATGGCTGCTGAGTTATTGTGGGAATAAAACAAAATTTCCACACCAGTGGTAATGACTTAGCAAAACTCAGAGCAGATCTCATTCCAGCATTCCAATATACAAATCAGCTTGTTCCAGAATCTTTTATAACATACCCCAGGGGTCTTATACCAGTAGAATTCCTCATGGTTTTGGAGCTTGGGGGAATGGCAAGCAAGGCAATTAATCCAATCTAGGCATTGACAAAATAAGGTCAATCTTACATAATAAGACTCAGAAAGGCTTTAAGAGTGTAATCCCACAGTGAGAGATGCAATCAACCATAATTTTCTTTCACATCTTTTGTTGATTTTTGCTGAATCCAAATACACATATAACCAATCTGTAACCACGTGTACACATGTGTTATCGAGGGGCACCCAGGTTGCTAACATTTCTGCAAGGTGCTTGGGAAGCTTCCATTTGCCTCCTGAGCTTACTGCCATCATTTCCCTTTCTGCCCTCTGCTCCAGATAACTGACCTTCTCAACTATATCAATGCATTTGGCCAAAGGAACCGAAAGAAGAGAAAAGATTGACTTCAGTGTAGTGACCCCCAAACCTGCACCTGTCGCGCGCTTGACCAGCAAGGACGACACCAGGCAGCAATCTTACAGCAAACCTGCAGCTTTATTCTTCTATTCTTCTTCTCCTTCTTCCCCTCTTTCCTTCTGCTTCTCTTCTTCTCCCCGCCCTCTGGGATCCCTCTACATTTATACATTTAGCGAGCCAATCAGCAAAAGGAGAAGCACAAACAACCAATCCGTACAAAGGTCAATCCCTGCTGGCCAATGGCGGTAAATGTCAGCCCCAGCGCCCAATCCTTGCGCTGTCCACGTGTACACCCTGCTGCACAAGCTGAGGCACGAGGTGTCCATGCCCTCAGCAGCTGCCGGGTGGGGATTTCCGCGGCTGGGTGGTGCGGCCCGGGCGCGCTCCCGACATGCACCCTGCCTGTTGAGCAAAGGCCACATTCACCCTCAAACCAGTGCCACAGCTTCTGTCTGGCTTCTGTCACTACAAAATCTCACTTCCTCTCTGGGTTCTCATTACTGCTTTTCCCTTGGGGCTTAGCTGTAGTAAGATTCTGTTTATCCTTCATGATTTTTTCCATATTTAATTCACAATTTTGTAAGTAGTCTTTTTATTAAAATCTCCCCAAATTACCTACTTTGAACTAGCCATCTATCTCCTGACATGAATTTCTTATTGATATAGTTAATATTAACATTAATAATAAAGTGGTAAACCATGGGGAATTAAATTTAATTAGAGCCAAACCCTGACGCTGGATCTTTGGTATTTGCACAATAACATATGTAAAGAGTGTGAAGACATATTGTTTGCCCATCAGTGGGACTCTGGTGCACCTTGGCATGCAATGGCATCATGATAATTTCACTTCTCAGCACTGATGTCATAGCATGAAGTCATAAGAGGTCAAAGAAACTAATTGGTTCTAGCACTGGATTGTGACACAATAACATTGGTTGCAAAAGTCTTGGGTCTTGGGCCTCCCTGATGGTGCAGGGGTCAAGTCTCAGCGCTATCAAGCTATCGCCAGCCACTGCAGCATGAGTTCGATCCCCCGCCAGGGAGCTTCCCACACAGCACAGCAGATCTCTCCTGTCTCGCCCGCTGCTCCCCTCAGCAGCGTATTTCAGTAGATCCGCCTGTTCTGCTCCCCACTCTGTCTCCGGTGAATCATCTCACCCCCCACACCTCTGGTCTACACCCCAGTTCTTATATGTATAAATACAAATAAATCTTAAAAAAAAAGTCTTGGTTTGTTTGAATTAAAAACTATGATTATCCTACTTGACAAGAAAGGGAATTTGGAAAACCTTGACTGCAGGTTTGTAGGAGCATCTCACTTCCTTTAGTCCCTTAGAAAGATATAGTTGAAGACCAACTCAGGGCTGACCGTAAGAACTACAAAGAAGCTACATCAAGTAAATGCTGAACATAGACAGAGGTTCTATGGTAAGCGAGAAGAATGGATGGAGGGAAGAACTGGGACTTTAAAAACAATGGACTAGGGAGAGTGGAAAGGCAAGAACAGAGCAAAAAATAAAGATCCTTTGTTCTCTTGTCCCTGAGGGAATTAGCATTTCCCTGGACAAAAGTTTTCTTTTCTTTTCTTTCTTTTTTTTTTTTTTAAGACATTCCTTTATTGTAAGATTTTTATTTATTTTTTAAATTTTGCATAGAAGAACTGGAGTATAGGCCAGAGGTGCTGGAGGTGAGATGATTCACCAGAGACAGAGTGGGGAGCAGAACAGGCAGATTGACTGAAATACACTGCTGAGGGTAGCAGCGGGCAAGACAGGAGAGGTCTGCTGTGTCATGTGGGTCAGTTCCCTGGCCGGGGACAGAAGTCAGGCTGCCTTGGGCTGTCATAGTGGTAGCACTGAGACTTATCCCCTAGGCCACCAGAAGGCCCTGGACAAAAGTTTTCTATGGCCTGCACTGCACTATTCTGAGCTGACGAAATTCTCCTTGACACCCAAACTTACCTTTCCCTGTTGCCTCTATAATGAAAGTGCTCTTAAGCATACACTAACAAAGTTACAGGATTATACCAATCTGTATTGCTAGACAGGAATCTGGGAAACATGCATGGAATTGGGTTCTAAAAGTGGCAAACCATGGAGAATTAAATTTAAGGTTTAATTAACCAAATTCAACACAGGGACACCCATGTAGGACTCAGGAGTTCACTGTTTTCTCAAAAAGTTTAGGAATTGACAAAACATTCAAAATGTTTGATTGCTTTGAATTGTTTAAATGCATCCTGAAGACAAAATTCCCATCTCAATTACCATAAAACATGCTAACATCAATGCATCATCAATGATCAAAATCATACATGATTAATTTCAGTATGTCTCTATTTAAGTATGTCTTTATTTGAGTATGTCTCTATTAATCTTGCTAAGATTATTTACACGCCTGTTTCTAATCTTACTGAATATTACTAGCTCACAAAAAGAACAAAATTTAAAATTTGAAGTCCAGTTTCCACTAAGTGTGTAGTGTTTTCACAACATTTTAAAGTAAAAAAAAATGTTTAAGTCAAACCATCTTAAGCCAGGAACCATCTGTATTTAGTAGCAGAATAGTTGGGTCATTCAGCTTTATTAATGCTGACAATTTTCCATACTGATGTAATTTTCACCCTCATCACCAGCATATACAAAATCTGGTTGCTTGGCTTGTATGCATAAACAAATAGATCTTTAAAAAACAACAACAAAAACCAAAATCTGGTTGCTGTCTGTCCTCACAAAAATCAGCCCTTTAACTTTCAGTCATTCTGGTGTATATGCAGAGGTTCTGCATTGTTCTTTTCACAACATCTAATTTTGGTATCATCTTTTTTTCTCCCTCATTTTCTGGTCACTGGGACAGAAGATCCAGGTTAACCACTGTGTTTGGCTCATATGTGGGGGCAGAAGGGAGAAGAGGAGAATCTACCAACAACTGCAGAAACCAGGAATCTCTCAGAACAAATAATTACATTTTAATTACTGGTCTGGGACATTATCCCCCAAGAATCTGAAATGCAGCCAAAGGTCCTAAAACAACAAAACTCAAATAACTCAGGGATTTCACTGTGTATGCATTCATTAGCTCTCTTATTAATCTATAAAAAGGGCTGGATTGCATTATAGCAATAACTCATCCGTGGTTATCATAAAAGGACATTGGTTTTATCAAATGCAACTGAATTATTTTTGCCCATGGATAGCATGTCTGTTTTGCTTTTAATGGGGTTTCATTGGCATGAGTATGTGATGAGGACAGGTATGAAATAGATTATTTCCACATATCACTTATGGCCTTAGGGTTTGTTTTGTCTGCTGTGCCTGTGGTTGCAATTACCCTATGAGGTATTAAATAATAATTATAATAATAACATAAAACCAGAAGGTATTTAACTAATGGAAATTTTGCAATTAGCGACTTGAATACAAGTTATGGGTCTGCTAAGTGCCCTGAGAAATCCAGCCTCTCGAATACTCATGTTCTCATCATTGAAAATGATATTTTGGAGTTATGAAGACATTATATATTTTAGAAAAGCATATAAAAATGTCTTTTTCATGTCCTAGAGACTTTTAACAGAATGATAAAATGAATTAATATTATTTTGGGGGATTTTTTATTTTGATTAGAGAAAGCTGGTTTTCTGGGGTTGGAGGGAAAAAAGGTGACTAATTGCCTACCCTGAACTGCAAAACTAGTTAACTTTGTTACACTGCTTTCCAATATATTCCTCACTGATGTCAGAGGCTGGCCCACTCACAGAGCCCGGCCATTTAGAAGCCCCTGCTTCCACATTTTGTTTTTTCTTCTCCTGTTTTATCAAAACCAGATCTCAACAACTTGCTCAAGAGGCTTGCTGAAACGGCCACTACACAGTAAATGGTCACCTGTGATGCAAACTGTAAGCTCTGTGAGTGTAGTTTTTGTTTTCAAAAGTATCGTTCTTTTCTTATCTAATTTTCCTTACTCAGTGGTGGATTCACTAGAAAAAATATTTGCCAGCTTCCTTGATGTCTTTCCTAATGTTCTTAGATGGGGAACAACTTTATGCTATTTTAATCCTTATATGGATTTTTTTAAAAAGATTTATTCATTTATACATCCAAGCTCGGGTACAGGCTAGAGGTGTGGGGGGATCAGAGGACTCACCAGAGACAGAGTGGGGAGCAGAACAAGCAGATTGACTGAAATACACTGGTGAGGGGAGCAGCGGGGAGACAGGAGAGGTCTGCTGCTGCATATGGGAAGCTCCCTGGCCGGCTATCAAACTCATACTGCAATGGCTCTGGATTGCTTCCTAGTGCTGAGACTTAATCCCTTGCGCCACAAGGGAGGACCCTCCTTATATGGATTTTTAATAAATTTTACTGATTGGTAACTGACAGCCTGTCAAGGCATCGTCCATGTTAGCAACACTGACCAGCGTAGGGATGGTGTGAGTCTTTGTAGGCTCTGAAGTTCTCTGCAATGATTTATATCAAGTATCTCCTACACGATCATGTCACTTAGTCCTTGTGCTTGGAGAATATAAGTTTATTTCTACTAAGTTGAATAATCCTGAGGTTGATATAACCCTACTGTTAGCTGTCATTTATGAAGCTCTTACTACCTGCCAGGACTATGCTAAAATTGCTAGATGTACTTTCTAGTAATCATCAAGATGACATTATGGATTAAGTACTAATATATTTCTTACTTAACATAGGAGTAAAATGAGGCTTAGGGAAGTTTAGAAACTCACCCAAGTGCTCACCCAAGGGGTTGAGTCAGATTTCAGTTTCTGCTTGTCCTTCTCCAGAGCTGATTTTCTCTACATTATAGTTCCTTGCAAAATGATCCTTGAAAAATGAAGTATTAGCAAAAAGCAACTATATCACTGTAGCCCATCAAATCTAACTAACAGATGTAAAAAACAATTTAGTTATACATTGGTGAAAATGAAGCAAAGAGTTGTACAAATGACTTGAATTGTACTTTAAATCAAAGAGTTAGATTTTGAAATTCAGAAGTGAGGAAATGTCAGACTATTCTAGTTAGGTATACAATGTAGTTCAGATTTTTCCCAGTGACCTGTAGGACAGAAAGATGAATCATTCACCCAGGTCATTTTTCATAAAGTGCTTAATATGATGTAAAATAAGCTGACCTTGAGAAAAGTATAAGTCAGCACACATTTTGGCACCAAATCACATAATTTTTTTTTCTATTTTATCTCAAACTGAACAAAATGGAGTCTTTGAGCATTAGACAGTAATGTTTGTTTGACTATAAACATTAAAATCAGGCTGAAATTATTTTTATTCTGAGTGGAAGACTTAAGGAAAGTGGAAATGGGAAAAGTTTGAGTTTCATGACCACTGAATAGTCCTGAGAGAAATGGCAATAATTCTTGTTCTGTATACTCAACAGGGTCTTCAGTGAGGAGTCAATGGTCACGATAATAATTAACATTTGTTTAGCCCCCAACTATGCATCTCTGGTTATTCGAGGTGATTTGCATGCGTTTTCTCGTTACTTCACCCACCAACTCTACGAGGATGCCCCTCCTGCCCCCACACTGCAGATGAGGAAAGCCAGGCATAATAAGCCCTGGCATGAACCCCACAGGACAGCTCAGTACGTGAGAGGTGAGCGTCAGGTCCCAGAATCCCATGGTGGCGTCTGCGCACTGCGTCACTGGTGGCTGTTGCCATCCTGTTGTCAGCTGAGAAGCCTACTGTGGGTGTCCTGTGTTGCCATTATTGTCACTCCCCAAAATGACTCCAACATTTCTTTTTTGCTGCAGAACTTCCTAACCATCCTTGGACGACCCTGCTGGGGAACTCTCCCCTCTTCCGCTCACCCCCTTTCTTGCTCCTCTTGATGAAAACAAGACTGAAGCTTGGCATCTCTCCACTTTGCAGACCATCACTCCTTTATTCTTGGATTTGACCTTTTAGCCCATGTCACCAGTTCACTGGATTATTTGATTTGCAAAACCCTAATCTGAGTCAAAATACAAGAACACCCTTTAGCACTTATTACATGTGAATCGATATTATTTGAAAAAGGATGTTTTGCAAAAAGTTGCCTTTTTTTAATGACCTACAACTAATTTTTACTTAAAAGTCTTGATAAAATCCCCCAATTCTTCAGGACAGTTTGTTTCTACTTAGTTACTTTCCACTGGGTTATAAGTGCCCCAGGAGCAGCAAAAATGTCTGTTGTGTTTCATGATGTGTCCTCAGCATCTGGTACATAGCAAGTCATCAAAAACGATATTTTTAATAGGGGGGAGGAGAGAAGGTAAAAGTAAAAAAAGGAAGAAAAATGAACAAGTGAACGGATGACTGGCTGACCGCTGCTAGCAATTGTGACTGTGACTGCTTCCAGGATTCATTACCCCCCAATTTTCTAGTTGCTGCTTTTAATTCACTCAGGGTTGGAAATCAGTTAAACATATTAGCTGTACATAAGTTAAGAGCTTGTAGACCCAGGGTAGGCGCTAAGGTGCTTTCAGTGAACGGAACCCCTAACTTTAACTTGTCTGGAACCTTTTTAATAATATTATTTCTCTGAAATAATTATTAGAGGAATGAACTCCAGATAGATATAGGTCCCTGGATGTCATAAAGTTATTATTAATAGCTGTTATTTATGGATTCTTACCTATGTATAAACATTATCTGAATTTTTTATACATGATTTCACATCATTCTCAAAAAATTATTATCAATGTTCCCATTTTGTACATAATGGGAGTTTCCAAGACCCCACAGCATGAAAGTGGTGAAGCTGGAGAATTGGTATTTTTTGTGATCTGTGACTGATTTTATTGGAGAGCACCGACTTTGCTTTTTAAGATCCAGGAATAGAAGTCTGCATTAGAATGACAGAGAAAAGGCACAGGCTGCTGTTCTTGTTTTTACTGAAAGGTTCGTTGGCACACATTTAACAATGCCCCTCACTGCTTTCTACTTTATTGCTGCATCATGTTGCTCTGTCCTTAGGCACAGAACAGAGGCATGATTCGGTCTTTTTGAGGAAGTAAGCAAAGAGTAAGACTTTGAAGAATGAATAAGGCTTGGAAAGATAGTAAAGATTATAAAGCAAAGAATATATCCTTAGAGAAAAGACAAGAATATCTGCCTAACTTAAATAGTACTTGAGTTTGAAATTCATAATGTCACCCAGAGGAGATACCCTCCCCCAACCAAAGCAGAAGAAAACCTTCCCTTTTGTTGTGCAGCTCGGCTATGATATATTCTCAGGCTTGCATTTTTACGTATGTCTTGAATTCCTACCTGTGTAACATAGAGGGCCTATGATTTCATCTTCAGGGAGGGAGTGCGTGGAACTTTGAGAATTAGGTGATCTGAGAAATGGATATGAGCAGATCAAATACCACTGTGACTGAATTTGTGTTCTTGGGGCTCTCATCTCAGCCAAGGGCACGGCTCATTCTTTTTATTATGTTCCTCTTCTTTTATCTATTAACGGTGGCGGGGAATGTTATTATTATCACTGTCATCCAAATAGAACCTCGTCTCCAAACCCCCATGTACTTCTTCCTTACTAATTTATCCTTCCTGGATATCTGCTACACATCCACCAATGTCCCACAAATGCTGTCCAACATGGTGGGCAAAAAGAAGACCATCCCATTTGCCAGCTGTGCTATTCAGATGTATTTCTCCCTCTCCTTTGGAATGATTGAATGTGTCCTCCTTGGAGTGATGGCTTATGACAGATACGTAGCCATCTGTCACCCTCTTCATTACACTGTCATCATGGACCGAAACACCTGTGTCCAATTGGCAGCGGTCTCTTGGTTCAGTAGCTTCCTGAGTTCCATGGTTATCAATGTTCTCACCTTGACTTTGCCTTATTGTGGGCCCAATGTCCTGAATCACTTCTTTTGTGAGGTCCCTTCTGTCCTGAGATTGGCTTGCACAGACACCTCGTTCACTGAGATGGTCGTTTTTATCTTCAGTATCATCATTGTCTTCATTCCTTTTCTCCTCATTGTTGTTTCCTATGCCCGGATCCTTCTGTCAGTTCTCAGGATGCGGTCAGCATTGGGAAGGTACAAGGCCTTGTCTACCTGTGCCTCCCACCTGACCGTGGTGGCCTTATTCTACGGAACTGCCATCTTCATGTACATGAGGCCCAAGTCAAAATCCTCCAGAGCTGGGGGCAAGATCATTGCTGTCTTCTACACTGTGATCACTCCCATGCTCAACCCATTGATCTATAGCCTGAGGAACCAGGATGTGAAAGGAGCTCTGTGGAGAGCTATTACAAAGCAGAGGACTTGAGTGCTCTTCACAGGATACTGAGGTTAAGCTAAAATAATTTCCTTCTGAATATCAAGTGAGAGAGTGAAACAAAAATAGCTTTGACAGTCAACATTTGCCCGGCCATTCATAAAAATAGCTGCAAATGCAACAGGAAACACATCTTCTCTAAGGACAAGCCTCAGGATTCATGTGTGAAAATGGTTCAAGAGCCATTAGTGACTATTAATTCCTTGTTCCCTGAAGTGTCATGTTTTAAAATCTTTAAAATAATGACTATCTGAAATTAGTTGCTTGAAGTTATGTCAGTAAGATGAAACATCTTACCTTTTTAAAAAAGATAATTATTTATTTGTGCATACAAGAGCTGGGGTGTAAGCCAGAGGTGTGGGATGGTGAGAGGATTCACCAGAGACAGAGTGGGGAGCAGAACAGGCAGATTGGCTGAAGTACACTGCTGAGGGGAGCAGTGGGAGAGGCAGGAGAGGTCTCCTGTGCCATGTGGGAAGTTCCCTGGCAGGGGATCGAACTCATGCTGCAGTGACTGCAGATAACTTCATAGGCAGAGACTTAACCCCTTGTACCACCAGGGAGGCCCAAAACATCTTACTTTTGCCCAGAGACTTTAAGGCACTATAACATCGAAAAGCATTCTTAATTTCTAACTCAGATACATATAGAAGTTCGGGGAAGCAGCTTGGATACAGGATTCCATCTCTGTCTTAATTTTGTAATTTCCAAAGAGACAGAGGCTTGTATCTACTTTATGGTGTAGACCGGATGCTGACCCCTTTCCAAAAGTCCAGCTTTTCAATGACCATGTCAAAGTGCTGTCTCATTAAAATGTCACCTGCAAGCTTCCCTTCCTCCAAACCCTCGTGTGGTGGTATTTCTTTATGCAGTGGTTCCATAAACCTGACTGTATCTAATGATGGGATTTAATCTGTAGGTCATAGCTGACTCTCTGGACAGGGGGACAGCAAGGATCAGAAACTGAATATTTGGTCAGATGTCGATGAATGGGTTATTCATTTGTAACATACTATCATTTCTTCAGTGCAGTGGCCAACACGCTCATTACATACTGTTGAATGAATGTATAAAGTAACTTAAATACAACAGAAATGCTTCCTTTCCTCGTATATACATAAATACATACAATACATGCATTCAGGCTGACAATTGTGATAAATGCCCAGAGGAAATAATCATTGCGGGTAGGTAGGGGGACCTTCTCTGAGGAGGAGGCTGCCTGCCAAGGCTGGAAGCAGGGGGAAGAGTAAGATGGAGAAGAGCTTTCTTAGTAGATGATGGTTGTGCATGAAGATTGTGGAGTTTTGAGAGTTTGCTACATTTGAGGGGACAAAAGAAAGCAGTGAGACGGAGAACAGAGGATGTGGGATGGAGTGGCAGGTGACAATCAAATCATGCAGGCTGGTTCCACTATAGCAAGGAGGAGGGATTTACTCTTAGAAAATATAAGTATTATCAAAAAGTGGGGTGTAATACAACTTAGGTTCTTGAAGGATTTTTCTGGAGATGGTGTGGTGGACATGTGTATACACAAACACATACACACGCGTTTCACAAATTTGTGCAAATGAGAGTTTCCCATGCTTTCATGTTTTCCGACCCTATCTTTATTATCTGAATTAATTATTATCTGAATTAAGATAAAAGTAAAATAAATTTAGCATTAATATACCTAATAAGGTATGGCTTGAAATAGAGACCATTTCTCAAATAATTTTTCAGTTGCTTAGGGTAAAATGAATAGGATGTGATTGATCTTTTGAGATCAACAACTAAAATGCAGCCTTTTTTTCTACTTAAACATAAAGATTGTGTACAATGAGTCAATAAAGTGTCTCTATGTGATAGGTAAAGTTAATATTCCTGGTTTAAAAGTGATTTAAAAAGTAAGAAGAATTTGTGACCACCTGGATAGAGTCTTGAGGGCAGTGTGCTAAATGAGATGTCAGAGATATCCAGACAAATGTAAGATTCCATATATATGTGGAGCCCAAAAATATGAACCAATTAAGGGACAAACTAACAAAATGAAAACTACAACCTCAGGCATCCTGAGAAGAGGCTGGAGGAGGGTGCTGAGCAAAATGAGTGGAGCAAAATGGGTGAAAACATCCAGGTAGAAAATAAAAGCATGATGGGATGTGATGTACATGCCAGTGACTACAGTTAGCAGAACCATATTGCATATTTTGAAAGTTAAGAGAATAAATCTTTAAATTCTCATCACAAAAAAGGAAGTATATTCTAAGTATATGTGGTGATGGATGATAGACTTATGATGATAATCATTTCACAATATATAAAATTATCAAAGCATTATGCTGTATATTTGAAACTAATGTATTATTATGTGTCAATGATACCTTAATAAAATAATTTTAAAAAGGAAAAAAATCACCATCCTAGCAGTCAAACTGATTATCCAATAGGGTTTTTTTTTGTTGTTGTTTATTTGTCTTGATATACAGATGGCTTAATATATTGCATATTTGTTTAAAACATGAATGGGAATTAGAGACATTTACTTCAAAACAACTTGCTTCTGAAAAATTTATTTAAAGTTAGGTGGTAGCATTTAAAGTTGTCCCAACATTATTAAATAATGTTTAGTTGGTTCTTTATCAATTATAAATGTAACAGAGGCATATACAAATGGAAAGTTTATTTTTTGACAGAAATTACTAATTCCTCCTACCTCTCAAATTCTACAAATGAGTGACCTAGTTAAAAATGCAGAAAAAAGTGAAAACCATCTCATGGGGTCACACAATCTTCATTCACAAAACAAGCCAGACAGGTGGATATTAATATCTCCTTTCCTAACAATTCATTATTTAGAACAATTGTTTGACTTAATTCATTTTGAGTATTTTATTTTGATCAGTAACATGGAGACAGGTGAACTAAGAAAAATAATGCAATATAAACAGCCCACAGCCTAAACTAGTTCTCATCTAGACCCCAACAAGTAAGTTTTCTTTCTTTCTTGTGCTAACTTCTGATATAAAAACATATAACACATGAAGACATTAAATGCTAATCTTATGTGTTATATATTTTCATTTATTTACTTTCTTGAGGGAACAGAATGATCTTTATTTTAATTTTTAATTTCATTTTTTTTAACTGAAATAACATTGGTTTATAAAAGCATATATCGATAGATTTCAGGCACATTTTCACAAACTGTGAAACTTTCACAAACCAACATTTTCACAAACTGTGTTATGTTCCGTAGTTTCCATTCATCATAATTCACATGATCCAATTTACCTGACACTTCTGTGTTGGTCACCACTGTCTTGTTCTTCTGGAAAGGATTAATCTAATTGAAGTGAGCGAGAAGAGAAAGATAAATACCTGATGTTTTTACATTATATATGGAATCTAGAGAAATCAGGCAAAGACAAACTCTAAGACTGATCCTTGAAAACAGGCCAAAGATTTGAGACACCCACGAGGTCCCCAGGCCCTTTGAACATTAAATAGACAAAGGAAACCAAAGGGATCCAGCAATTATTTCATGAAACTCACCACTTGATGGGGGAGAAAATCGAAGACAGACAAGGAAAGGGTCTTGTCAGTATTTAAGAGAATCACAGTGGAGCCCAAGTTCAGTTCTTCTTCCTCTGCTTCACATGGTTCCTAATTTTGCTCTTGGTAGAAATGATTCTAGAACAGTAGTGCAATAACAGGAAGCACAACAAACTCCTTCTTGGCGAGCATGAGCCTTACGTTTGTGTCCTCCAGAACCTGGCTAGACTTGGCATTTATGTCATTGCTGAATGTGTGAACAATGATACCTGGGCTGTGTGACATCATTCCTTATACCGGCCTGTGTGTTTCCATTTCCTCTGACCTCCTTTCAGAGTAGACTCATTTTTAACATATGGACTTGTCATTTCTTGTGGCCTGGAAAAGAATATACCTTTCAAGCAATTGGCTGTTTATTTCCTCTATCAAGTCTCATCTCTATTGCTAATCATTATGTGTGCCAATTCTAATTAAAAAACAAATGCCTTTTAGTTAGCATGCCTTTTACAAATATCAATCTATGTTATGTCAGGCCATAGATTTAAGGGTTAGAAAATACCCTCCAGAACTGATGATTCATTCAACAAGTCTATGGTTGCTTGGGTAATGTATATTGGAAAGTTATTTGCATTTTCTGTCTCCTGCCACTGTCTTTCCACCACTATTATTTACCTGTGAGGATAAGAGATTTTTATTTTTATTACTATTGAGGTTTTCTTCTGATTAGTTTTTTGAAAGCAGCTTTTACATCCTTATTCCTCAAGCTGTAGATCAAGGGATTCAACATGGGGATGATAATAGTGTAGAACACGGAGGCCCACTTGTCTTGGTCCAGGGAGTAGCTGGACGTTGGCCTCAGGTACATAAACATGACTGTGCCATAGAAAAGTGTGACTCCAGTGAGGTGAGAACCACAGGTGGAGAAAGCCTTCAGGCGACCTTCAGCTGTGCTCATTCTGATGATGGCAATGAGGATGAAGGCATAGGAGATGAAGATGATGAGGATGGTGCTGAATTCAATGAAGCCACACAGACTAAACAGCAAGATCTCGCTGATGTAGGTGTCTGAGCAAGAGAGGGCCAAGAGTGGTGGGATTTCACAGAAAAAATGGTTGATGATATTGGAACTGCAGTAACTCAAACTGAAGGTGAGGGAAGTGTGGACTACTAAACTCACTAGACCCGCCAGGTAAGAGCCCAGCACAAGAGCCAAGCAGACCCGCTTGGACATGAGAGTACTGTAGTGGAGGGGTCGACAGATGGCCACGAAGCGGTCATAGGCCATGGCTGCCAGGACGTAGCACTCAGCATCCACAAAGCCTACAAAGAAAGCAAACTGTGTGGCACAGCTGGAGAAGGAGATAACTTTGCGCTTTGTTAGGAAGTCAGCCAGCATTCTGGGAGCGATGGCTGAGGAGTAGCCCAGATCGACAAAGGAGAGATTGCAGAGGAAGAAGTACATGGGTGTGTGGAGCTGGGTGTCTGTTATGATGAGGATGATCATGCCAACGTTCCCTACCACATTGACCAGGTAGACCAAGAGGAAGACCACGAAGAAAATGACCTGTAGCTGAGGGTCTTGAGTGATGCCCGCGAAGATAAATTCAGTCACCACTGAGTGGTTTTCTTTATTCATCTTTTCAATTTTATATGTTCCTGATTTGGCTTATTGTTTGGGGTATGTCTTTAAAATGCTCCCAGTAATGAGATTCTAGGACCCATAGGGCAGCACCAATGGCTTTGGTAAAGGTGTCAGTCTGTGTCTTCTTCAGGTGCCCAGTCAACACAGAAAAGGTTCGTGTCTTGGGGAGGATGAGTTTTGCTTCTCTGCAGACTTTAATGCTCTGAGGTTATTAATCATATGGTAGTGAATGCGTGACCCACACAGGTTGGAGTGTCTCATTTCTTTCTAAAACAGAACAAACATAAGTGCAGATAATAAATATTAATTGTCATTGGAAGTCGGAACAAAAAGAAAAATGAAAGACCCAAGAATCTCAAAGTAGAACATACTGAAAAGGAAAGAGCGAGAGGGAGAGGCGGAGGGAGGGAAGGAGGGAGGGAGAGAGGAAGAGAGAGAGAGAGAGGGAGAGAAGAAAGATTGACATAGTTGGAGTATAAGGGAAATAATATTAGAAAAGGCAATGGAAAACAACATTTTTAAAAGACTCAGCAGTTATTGAGTGTTTCCTACATTATATAATTTCATCTTCACGACAGCTATATGAAGTAGGTAACTTCAGTCCAATTCATTTAATTGATTAATTAATTAACTAAACTGCGATAACACTGACTTAAATTATTGTCAGTATTTTGAACATATAGGACATTCCCACTCACCCAAGTATCACTATATTAGTGCACCCACCTCCAAATTTCCCTTAATCCACCACCATGGTCTACTGTGCTGCCTTCCTTCTGTTCTTACCCCTCCCTCTGGATGCTTCAGTTCTATAGTCAGCTTGAAAGTGTAAGTTTTTAAATTTGTCTTTATCTGACCCTTAGTTTGGTTTCTCTATATTCCACATATAATTGACACCACCCCATATCTATCTTTCTCCTTCAAAATACTCAGTAAGATCTCAGCAAAACAAGCTCATTTTAGATGCATGTGAATACATACCTCATAGAGCTAAATACAGTCAAAATGACTTTTGAAAAAAATGGTAGAACAGTAAGCAAATAAGCATATTTCATTAACAATAAACAAATATTTTAAAAACACCAACAAGGTATTGTCATATAGAAGCTAATAAAAACCAAAGAGAGTTTAAATGTCCATAGCAACTGCTTTTGTATACTGGCACAAGAGTCGGGAATCTTGGTTAAGATCCTGTCTTTTCCACCAATTCTGCACACTTGATGAATTGCTCCCTAATTTGATGAGCTCTTTATCTGACGTGAATGAAACAGAGAATTCAAACTCCTTGGAAAGGTCCAATCCTAGCATTTCTGAATTCTTACGAAAGCCCTAAAAACCAAATTGATAGTGTATGAACTCTTTTGAAAGATTGAAGTGCCACAGACCTGGCACACTGGGGTCAAACCCCTGTGTGTTCAAAGGAGCATGATAGGTTCCTGACCTGCTCTCTACCAGAAGGTGAGAAGGTGCATGACTCCTCTTCTCTTGCTGGGTTTTACTGAGGAATCCAAAAACAGTGACTGGCTCTGCTCATTGTCTCTGACATACTGGCTCACCCCACTTTGTGCCAGAGTGAAGGAAGTATTTGAGTTTCAGAGTCATAGAGAATCCCCCAATGCAATATGATGAAACGACTTCTGCCCTCACGGGAGACTCACGGATTTGAGGAATATCATCCTCTAAGGAGTTTCACTCTCTTCAACCTTAGTGATAAATGAACCACAAGGGAATTTTCTTCTGCTGCTCTAGTTGCAATTACTGAGTCATGGACTATTTCTACCAGCCCAAGGCTACTACATGGAAAGACTTGGACAGTAATTTGGAAAAATCTGTTTGCTGATGCTTGAAAGTCCTTTCGAAGAGAATGATGGTGATTGATAGGTGTGGGGTGGTGACATGTAGCTGAAGATTGTGACACTACACCGCTGGGTTACACATGGCGTTGTAAACCGATGTTAGCTCAGCAAGAAAAGAAAAAGAGAATGATACTTTTCGTGTTATGTGGAATGGCCATTTTAATTATATTTATATTTTTTATATTTATATGTATTATGTTGTATCTATATTATATATGTGTTTATATATATTTATATTTTATTTTATTTTATCTTAGATTTATTTTTTATTTATACATACAAGCTGGGGTACAGGCCAGAGGCATGGGGTGGCGAGAGGGTTCACCAGAGACAGAGTGGGGAGCAGAACAGGCAGATCAGAGATACACTGCTGAGGGGAGCAGCGGGCAAGGCAGGAGAGGTCTGCCGCACCATGTGGGATTCTCCCTGGCCGGGTGTTGAACTCGCGTCGCCGCTGCCGGCAGCTCCACAGTGCAGCGCTTAACCGCTGCGCCACCGGGGAGGCCCTATATTTATATTTTAATCTCAGAGAACCTGGTATAAGGATCACATGTCTGAAAGTAAACATAACAAAACCAAATTAACGAGATTTTATCTTGTCTGTGACTTTAGGTTAGTGGGCAGAGGAAGGAAACTAACATTTTTTGAGAATATTTATTTGCTAGAGAATCTTGGAGCACTTTTTTTGAGTTTTATTCTAAATATAAACTTAGAATTTACTTTCCTGTGGTGCCTAAAGTATCTTTTCATAGCAAACTTTTAAATGAATACTTAAAAAATCTTTATACGGTTTTGTTGGTGTAATACTGCATTATAACACTATGTAAGTTTCAGGTATGCCTCCTTATAGATCAACACTGTATGTTTATAGTCCACTCAAAAACTATTCTTTGATACACCAAAAACCTATAGATATCTAATGCATAGTGTTAGATGGATCTACATACACAGTATGCATATATCAATAACGTTATTAAAACTGGTGTGTAACATGTAACTTCTAGCTGGATGGTGTGATTTCACCTACAACTCCGGTCAATCAATTACAATCTGATTTGTTGGGGGAAATGCACAAGACCATGATTTAGGTGAAGAAGGCAGGAGAAATGGGCCAGGGAAAAGTGGGACCCAGGGGCTCCTCAGAGGGGCAACTGGTCTGTGTGGAGACTTCTGAGGATGAGGAGGGTGCCCAGGACTTAGGATGCAGAAAGGTCCTTGGGGTTCAGGCTGGACCAGGAGAGGGAGGCCAAAAAGGGGTGAGATCAGAGACTGGGGTGGGAGAGTGAAGCTGGCTGAGGAGAAAGGTGGGCATTCCCCCAGGTCTGGGCGGGGCAAGAAAGCTGCCCTGGAGTCTGTCTCAGGGAATACACACCTTCTTTCTCTAATTATTCTCAAGCCCCATCAGCCTCTTTGTGATTGGTTAGTTCTCAGTGGTCTCACTCGCTCTGCCTTAATGCCTCTGTGCCCAGAATTACCTCTTGCATTTCAGCCCTTATCTTAGAGTCCTTTTTTTAATTGCCCTTGTACAGGAATTTCCAGTTACCCCCAGTCTGGGTCGGGGGAGGGATTGATTAATCCCTTTGGAATCTGTTGCCCTTATCTATGGAGACTTCCTTATTCCTCCCAGGCTTTATGATCCAAGAAGCTGTCCATTTTCCCAGTGACAGATTCACTGAGAGGGAAAGCTTCAAAGCTAACAGGTGACTCAATACGCCGCTGAAGCAGTACAAATGCAGGAGCTAAAATAAGCCATCCAGAGAAGCTTGGACCCCAATCCTGTGGGCTCTCAAAAGCCTTCTCCAGATTTTATCATCTGTCCTAGACGCTCTGGAGAAGCAGCACTCCCCTCCCTGCAAAGCTGACAAGCTGGGAGGTTCCAGACCCAACATCATCGGCCTTGTGGTGGTCTATGGAACCTCATCTTAGTGGTTCCTAATTTTGCCTCCTTTTATAGACCATTAAATTATAGGTGAAATCGTGGTCTTGTGCATTTCCCCCAACAAATCATATTGTAATTACATGTGATTGACCAGAGTCATAAGTGAAATCTCACCACCCAGCTAGAAGTTATGTGTTATGCACCAGTTTTTACATTGCCAGTTTTAATAACTTTGTTGATACATGCATACTGTGTATGTAGATCCATCTAGCGCTATACATTAGCGCTTAATGTTTTTGGTGTATCAAAGAATAGTTTTTGAGTGGACTATGAACATACAGTGTTGATCTATAAGGAGGCATACCTGAAACTTACATAGTGTTATAATACAGTATCACACCAACAAAACCGTATAAAGATTTTTTAAAGTGTTCATTTAAAAGTTTGCTATGAGATGATGCTTTAGGCACCACAGGAAAGTAAATTCTAAGTTTATATTTAGAATAAAACTCAAAAAAAGTGCTCCAAGAATCTCTAGCAAATAAATATTCTCAAAAAATGTTAGTTTCCTTCCTCTGTCCACTAACCTAAAGTCACAGACAAGATAAAATCTCATTAATTTGGTTTTATTATGTTTACTTTCAAACATGTGATCCTTATACCAGATTCTCTGAGATTAAAATATAAATTTATATAATACACATATATATTTATAACATAATACATATAAATATAAAAAATATAAATATAATTAAAATGGCCATTTCACATAACACGAAAAGTATCATTCTTTTTGTTTTCTTGCTGAGCTAACATCGGTTTACAATGCCATGTGTGACCCAGCGGTGTAGTGTCACAATCTTCAGCCACATGTCACCACCCCACGCCCATCACCATCATTCTCTTCAAAAGGACTTTCAAGCATCAGCAAACAGATTTTTCCAAATTACTGTCCAAGTCTTTCCATGTAGTAGCCTTGGGCTGGTAGAAATAGTCCATGACTCAGTAATTGCAACTAGAGCAGCAGAAGAAAATTCCCTTGTGTTTCATTTATCACTAAGGTTGAAGAGAGTGAAACTCCTTAGAGGATGGTATTCCTCAAATCTGTGAGTCTCCCGTGAGGGCAGAAGTCGTTTCATCATAGTGCATTGGGGGATTCTCTATGACTCTGAAGCTCAAATACTTCCTTCACTCGGGCACAAAGTGGGGTGAGCCAGTATGTCAGAGACAATGAGCAGAGCCAATCGCTGTCTTTGGATTCCTCAGTAAAACCCAGCAAGAGAAGAGAAGTCATGCACCTTCTCACCTTCTGGTAGAAATCAGGTCAGGAATCTATGGAATCACATTGTGATCCATTTCTGTGTTCCAAGTCTGGGCAATATTATGATATAGAAATTGGGGTAGAAGCCACATATCCTGAAAGTTGAAATTTTGTCTTGCGTTCATGGAAGTGGAGGATCCAGTAGAATAATGTGTGTCCCTGTCAACAAGACTAAAGAACATTTTAAATGAACAACCTGCTAAAGATCTATTTGCAGAGATTTGTTTAAAAGAGCAACAGGTCTATTTCACACAAGGAAATTAAATTTTCTATGGACAGTCACTGGGAATCTGATTTTAGACAAAATGCCTCAATTATCCTATGTATAAGAGAGCTTGAAAATCATTGCGCTAGTTTGTAAATTACTGAACATGAACTGGCTGTAACATTAGAAACTTGTTAAAGCTATGAAGAAAGCACTTTTATATATGTATACAAGTCTCTGTCTCTAAATAGATATAAAGATATATACATATATATGTATAATCAACCCTAGTTGCATTCATAAAAATCATCTCTGTGGTTGGACACCACTACTGGGACTACAAATTTACAAAATATGAAAGAATTACTTTGTTAAAATTATGTTCATAAAAGTTAAATATTACCATAAGGAATTCAGAACTGTTTTCTGAAATTTGACTCAAATATACTTAACTTCAAATCAAACGTGGGGAATAGTTTGAAGTGCCTACATGAGAGGTTAGACAAAACTCTTCCATATGGTTGAATTACCCGGATGGAATAAATAGACACTCTGGATCAGAACTCATTTTCTTTGTCACTTTCACTTTTCAAGGCATAGGAAAATGTCTCCCCCAAACCACACTGCAGTGACAGAATTCATTCTCATGGGACTCACAGACGACCCAGTGCTACAGAGGATCCTGTTTGGGGTGTTCCTGGTGATCTACGTCATCACCCTGGCAGGGAATCTGTGCATGATTGTGCTGATCAGGACCAATTCCCATCTTCACACCCCCATGTATTTCTTCCTTAGTCACCTCTCCTTTGTAGACATTTGCTATTCTTCTAATGTCACCCCCAATATGCTGTACGACTTCCTGTCAGAACAGAAGACCATCTCTTATGCTGGATGCTTCACACAGTGTCTCCTCTTCATTGCCCTGGTGATCACTGAGTTTTACATCCTTGCTTCAATGGCCTTGGATCGCTATGTAGCCATTTGCAGCCCTTTGCACTACAGTACCTGGATGTCCAAGAACATTTGTATCTCTCTAGTCACAGTCCCTTACGCTTTTGGCTTCCTTAATGGACTGTCTCAGACACTGCTCACTTTTCACTTGTCCTTCTGCTCCCTTGAAATCAATCATTTCTACTGCGCTGATCCTCCCCTTATCATGGTGGCCTGCTCCGACACCTACGTCAAAAAGATGGCGATGTTCATAGTTGCTGGCTTTACTCTCTCGAGCTCTCTCTTCGTCATTCTCCTGTCCTACCTGTTCATTATTAGAGCCATCCTGAGGATCCGTTCGGCTGAAGGCAGGTACAAAGCCTTTTCTACTTGTGCTTCGCACCTGACAACGGTCACTGTATTTTTTGGCACCCTCTTCTGCATGTACTTGAGGCCGCCTTCTGAGAAGTCGCTGGAGGAGTCCAAAATAGTTGCCATCTTTTACACTTTCTTGAGTCCAATGTTAAACCCATTGATCTACAGTCTGAGAAACAAGGATGTGATTCGTGCTTTGCAGCAAATGATGATGGGAAATATCTTTCACAAAACTGCAGTTTAGATATCAGTTTACTTGAATCCTCTGAAAACATAGTGTCAATATCTAAAGATGAGTAACACAGGATCCTCACTCTGCTGGAGTCCTTGGCTCCAGTGTCTGCTTAAAGATCACCAGCATTGTCTCTGGGATTTTCCTTTAACTTATAATACACTTTTTTTTTCCCACACAGAGTTAAACATTTTAAAGGGTATTTAACTAACTTGCCAAAATTTTATTTCTTTGGAATATTTTACATTTCAATTTTATAGGAATGTTTTTGTGCTTGTAGAATATCAGAACACTGATATTAACTCTTCCCTTGAAACCATACTTAGATTCCTTTTATAAACATTTTTTATTTGAGGTAATGTTGGTCTACAACACTGTATATGATTCCGAGGTGTAGGTTCACAACTCTTTGGGTGTATGTCACCACGCCACACCCATCACAGAGGTTTCCAGAGTAAACTTGCCCTTTTAATAAACAAAGAGTGTGTTTCCAGTTTGAAGTGAGCAGAATGTGCTAACATCCATATTTATAATCCTGTTTGGGAAATGTATTTTTGAATCATTACAAAAGTATTCTATATTTTCCCTAAATAATTGTAGGCTTCCTTTTACTTTTATGTCTTGGCAACTGTCATGACTTTTAGGCAGCAAATTTAAAATCAATCTTTGTCATCCTCTTAATCCAAATGGAATACTAATGTAATCTGTGTTTCATTATATTCTGTTGATTTATTTCTGTGTTTCATTATATTCTATTGTTTTATTTCTGTGGGGATTTAATTTTTTTCATTGTGTAAGTCTTAAGGTGAAAGTCAGTTCAGAAATTCTTTAGATATAGGGTAGAACATAAATCAACATTCATGAAAATAATTATAAGTGATACTTGGATATAGTTTAGTGTTCACTTTCAATTCACAACTTAATTTAATCCTCACAAAATAACTAGTAAGAACATTATTTTCTTTATAACATTGGAGTCTTAGGCACAAAGAGATTATTTAATTATTAATTATTTTGGCTTACCCAAAGTCGCTCAGCCATTAAGTAGCACAAAGGCAGATCTCTAGATTCTAAATTCTCTCTTTCCAAATCACGCTGTAGTGATTGCATTTCTGGGCACGCTGCAAATGCTGGGCGAGAGATTGGGATGATGACAAGAGGAGATTATACTCTAGATGAAATCATGGTGCTGGTGTTGATCATGTATAGCTGATGTGGGTTTCCTCTGACAATTCAGGTAAACCAATAATTTGTGTGCAATATAAATAGAATTCTCTATTGTTCCATATAATGTAGGTGATTTTAATATACATAGACCTACTTAGTCTGCACATACTCATTTATTTTCCAGATTAAAAAAGAACATATACTCACTATAAATAAATAAAACCACAGACTGATATAAAACAATATGGTTATGTCTTAGAGCAATGGATACTTTTATTTTTGCGTTCTTATATTTCTTCTCAATAATTTATTTACGTATGTATTATAATTTATAAAACAAAATTATAATCATTTAAAACAAATTTAAAAACTGATTTTCATTTGATAGTATATGCTTGCATTTCTTACAGACTAAATATTTCTGATGCATAGCATTTTTAATGTCCTAAATTATTTAATAATATTCGAATTTTATTCTCTATATAAAGACTGTTGACTTTAGGAAAGCAAACTGGAAAATAATGAAGACATAAAGAATAAAGGCAAAATTTACTTATAATTTCTTGCCTAAAGAGACCTCTCTCAATATCTTGGTGTCTTTTTTTCCCCTTTATCTCCCAAACCATTATCCCACATAGCAATATAGTCTATTATTTTTAAGATTAGCTTGAATTTCTATGTACTTTTACCTTCAATTGTTCTTTAAGATAAATTCTTAGAAGTTTATTTGCAGAATAAGATGTTTTGAACATCTTTAAACCTTTTGCTAAATTTCCTATGGCTAAACTTTTCTTTCTAGAGTATTTCTAACAATTCATACCCATGACTAGTAATGTACTATATTGATATTAAAAAGTCCTTAAAATTATTAGCTTTTTGTTGTCTCAATGGCAATTCTTAAGGAAGTGTTCCATTTTATTTGGACAGAAGTATATTTGAAACATATATTTAACAAATGAAAGAAATTCCTGTCTTTGATGATTGTCTTCTCTGCTATTTCTGATGATTCCTCACATGGAAAATATTTTCATTTGGAAAAATGTTACTGATTTTGTTTGTTGTGTGTATTTTCTTCATTCTAAAAAGTTGCATTTCCATACTTTACATTATGTGATGGAATACTTAAAATGACTACCGTCATTCCCTGAGTACTTATTAGACACCACTCACCACCATGACAAATGGATGGGGGCCGATGTTTCAAATGACTTTGGAGAGAACATTTTCTGAAGGACATTTCAGGTTCTTAATGCTGCACCTCCTGTCTCTGACATCCTCACCTCAGTGAGGTACATGGAGATTGGCGAGACTATGAAAAAGATCATCCCAGTTGCCTATTGTCCATGCAGCGCATCCTTTCTATGTCATTGATACACACTTCTTGTCGTCATCAGACATGCTAATTGGTGAAGGCTCTGGAAAGACAGGAAAGGAGCAAGTTTTCCCACTACTCTGTTGTGTCTTGGTGACCTCAGTTGAGAAGCAAAGAACAGAAAGTGCGTTTAAGTCACATCTCAAACCCAGGCTCACTGCAATAATGTTAGTAATGCAAACATCTTACTTCTGTTTAGCCCTCAAGTCGTTCAGAATCCAGAAGGTGGCTGATTCCATGCCCACTTAAGCTCCTGTAAGATAGATAAATCCAGAAATATCCCCTAATATTAACCAAATGTACAATAACATTATCATAATTATTACTGCTCTAACAACCATTGTATCACAACAGAAAAACAATCATGTGTTGCTCTGGCATAGAGCAAGATTCTATGCAGGTGGCTTAACTGAAAAAAATTCAATGAAAAAAGAGAATAGGGCAATGCTAAAATAAGTCAAGCAAAGAAGTTGAACCACTTTGAGGCTAATTGCAGAAAAAATTCATTCCCAGTCCTCAAGTAGCCAGGCAATGGTTTCTCTCCCCAGATTCTTTGGGAGGTAGAGCCAGGAATAAAGTCCCTGGGCACCTTTCCCACCAAGACACATCTCACAGTTTCCCTAAAATAGAAAATTTGAAATTATCGCAGCTATGACTAAGACTAGCTTTCTTATCTCGGATAGTTCTAATTAAACCCAAGAGGGGTAATTCCTGATGTAATACTCTCTCACTGCTACTCTTAAGTCCTTCTGAGATTTGCTTTAAGAGGTGGTCTCTGCCTCCCACATCCTGGTATAAGAATACCTCCATTTTACAGCTAGAGAGGCATTAAGAATCTTCCTTAATCAGAGGTTGAGAAAATAGGTGCATACAAGAACTGGAAGTAAGTCTTTGTGTTTTACTTTCATTTGAGTCAAGAGGCAGTTGTATTAAAACACCAAATGGAGGCCCACAGGTTATATGAGCTTTCATGCTTAAAAATCAGGGTTTTCTGGCTTTGAAAATCAGTGGGGCTCATAAATTTTCACCTCTGAGAGTCTCTGTGCTTCGTGAAGAGCGATTTCCAGGGCAGACAGCTTGTACAGTTCAGCATTCTGTTTTCCCAAAGTCCCTCAATCCAGGTCTAATGCTCTGTGTGTTTTGTTTGTTTGTTTGTTTATTCTTAATTTTTTGAACATGTATCACTTACATTTTCACCTTGTTATGTATCTTGATATTATGTCCTAGAAACTATGCATAGCTTTCTGCTGGGCCTGCTGCTTCTGTCCCCATCCAACAAAGAGGCTAACCCTAATAAACCCACAAGACCCTGGCCCGGAATATGGTCTCTTGTTTTCTCTGCTCTGAGGGAAGCAGCATATCTGTGGTGCTTTTTCGCTCTGTAAATAAATACGAATTATGCTATTTGCTCCTCTCCACTTACTAGTACATTTGTTACCAGATTCTAGGTTCTTGAGCTCTCCGAGAAACAGAAGCAGTGGAGATTCTAGTCCCTCAGGTATCAAGCAAGAACTTATTAAAACTTCTGCAATTCTGAATGTGAATGCCAGCAATGCCAGTTTTGAAGGTGGTGTTACATTTTGCCGTTGCAGTTTCTAATCACGCAATAAGTGGAGTATCGATGAATGTCTGTTTTCTGACCCTCTTGATGTCCACAACGACTTGAGAGGGAGGTAGAACAGACATCATGTTCCTACGTAAAAAAAGGGGGAAGCAGGTGGCCCACATTTAAGGGTTCTTATATGTTATATATACTAATAGTGTATTTAATAATGTTTACAATGTACTTTCTATTTAGATAAAAGAGACGCAGTTGTGAAAATACTACTATATTTCTAAAACCTATATTAAAGTCCGTTTTAGTGACTTCTTTTGAAATGAGAAAGGAGTTCACTAGTTAAAAAGATTATATATGAGAGAAAGAGCAAAAACAATACAGAATCTTGAGAGAAAGGAAGGTGGGGGGTTCAGCATTAATTGTGGCAAAACGAGAGAGTAAGGTATAGGAATAGTAATGCTTTTAGAGATTCAGCTTGTGAATAATAACCTAAATACTATGGACACAAAGCAGCCTTCTTTTCTGCATTAAAACATCATCTTATTGGGCCTCCCTGGTGGTGCAGTGGTTGAGCGCTGCGCTGTGGAGCTGTTGAGCTGTCGGCAGTGTGCGATGCGGGTTCGAGGCCCAGCCCGGGAGAATCCCACATGGTGCGGCAGACCTCTCCAGCCTTGCCCACTGCTCCCCTCAGCAGTGTATTTTTGATCTGCCTGTTCTGCTCCCCACTCTGTCTTTGGTGAGCCCTCTCCCCGCCCCATGCCTCTGGCCTGTACCCCAGCTCGTATAAATAAATCTTAAAAACAAAAAAACAAAAAAACAAAAAAAAATCATCTTATTGCTGTAGACCATTCTCAATATACTGAGTATATATCATTGGATTTAACAATTTATTTATTTTTGGACCACTGTGCCTCTAGCTTTTAAAGTTTAATACTAGGAACAACTACTTTAGAATATTCTGGATGTCTGGATAATTGTTAAATATAAAGATTCAAGTATCCCTCATAAGATTTTCTGAAAAAAACCTTCTGTGAATTAACTGATTGACAGGCTTTCCAAGAATTGCTTTGTACACTAAAGTTCAGAACAAACTTATTCTAAATAATTGACACAATGAAATCTTCCCTTCTATGCTAGCAAAGTAATAAGTAAAGATAAATCAGATACAAGGCTGAGTAAAACATTGCAAGTTAGTCATTCTTACATGCTTAGACTATTTCTTTTCTCTAATACAGCATATAAATATGTGTTTCAGTCACAACATATTAATGAGCAGAAATTTATTCATACCCTTGAAGAACTAACCTGTGAGTAGATAATTCTGGTGCTGTGTATGCTTAGGAATAAATTAGAGGTTTAAGGAGTGCTTTGGAGGGATGAAGCAGAAAGGGTTTAATGCAACATCATGGATGAGAGGATTGATGTGAAGAATGATTTTAAAACAAGTTTTATTTGATAGGTAGAGTTTGAGAAGTGAAAAGTAGTAGAGGGATATAAGGGATATTTGACTCAGTTATATTATGTGATGAAAGTAGGATAATAAGTTTTGTTACTTGTAGGTAAAATTACAGATACAATTGTAGTTACAGAGAGAGAAATGCACAGAAATTCAGTAATCAGGAAAGTGAGCAATGGTCTTATCAGAAGTACAAGCTCGGCTCTCACAGGGTTCTCTTTGCACATCCCATGGAGACTTGGAGAAAAGTCATCTCACTGGTCCAGAGTCTGATTTGCACCTGCATGTCTGCATAATTTCTGTTTTTCAGTGCAAACACTGACTCTCAGAAAATGTCCATCATTAATGGCAGTGTAATAACTGAATTCATTCTCCTGGGGCTCACGGATCGTCCTGAACTTGAGCCCACCCTCTTTGTGCTCTTCCTAGTGGTCTACCTCATCACCTTCTTAGGCAACCTGGGCATGATTGTGTTGATCAGACTGGACTCCCGCCTTCACACGCCCATGTACTTCTTCGTCACGAACTTAGCCTTTGTAGATATGTGTTACACCACCAACGCGACCCCACAGATGCTGGTTAACTTCTTATCAGAGAGGAAGACCATCACCTTTGTTGGCTGCTTTATACAGTGTTACATCTTCATCGCTCTTCTTCTCACTGAGCTTTACATGCTGGCAGCGATGGCCTACGACCGTTACGTGGCCATATGCAACCCTCTGCGCTACAGCATGAAGATGTCTAGAAGTGTCTGCATCTGCTTGGCCACATGTCCCTTTGTCTATGGCTTCTCAGACGGGCTGTTCCAGTCCATCCTGACCTTCCGCCTGAACTTCTGCAGGTCCAATGTCATCAACCACTTCTACTGTGCTGACCCGCCCCTCATCAAGCTTTCTTGCTCTGACACTTACATCAAAGAGCACGCCATGCTCATATCAGCAAGCTTCAACCTATCCAACTCCCTCAGCATCATCCTGGTGTCCTATGCCTTCATTCTCATGGCCATCCTCCGCATCAAATCGACAGAGGGAAGGCGCAAGGCTTTCTCCACCTGCGGTTCCCACATGATGGCTGTTACCCTCTTTTATGGGACACTTTTCTGCATGTATGTGAGGCCACCAACAGATAAGTCTGTGGAGGAATCCAAAATAATAGCTGTCTTCTATACCTTTGTTAGCCCGGTGCTCAATCCATTGATCTACAGTCTGAGGAACAAAGATGTAAAGCAGGCCTTGAAGAATGTTCTCAGGCGAAAAGTGGTCACTTAGATGGCAATGCCATAAGCCATAACTCTGAATGTTTGGTTCAAATGTCCTTGTGTTAGATGATGCATTTTGATCTTCTATGGGTTTGTCTCAAAAAGCTCGCTAAAGCACACAGAGTGGGTTAAAAATAGCTGCACCTCCCTTTTAGTGTAAGCCCTGAAGTGGTCCACAAAGTAGCAGCAACACCATTGCCTTTGGTGGTGGTTTAAATGTAGTGTCACCTTCTGCACCTTTCATTGCCTGTATGCCCATCTGTATTCCAAGTCCTAGGTAATTTATAAGCAAATAAAATTCTATGAGAATTTTATGTCCTGCCACACTGGTGTGCTGTCATCATTTATGACAGTAAACTGGATAAGGGTACTCCTCATGGGTTCCTTGAATTCATTCTTTCCTATTATCACCTAACTATTGGGACTAAAAGTCTTTAAAATATATCCTTCTCTACTCCTCCCCTGACTTACTAAGTAAAAGATTTCCCTGGGCGTGCAGCAGCTTCCTTTCGTTGTCAGTGTGCTTCTGTAGTGGTTGGTATGGGGGATGGAAATGAGCAGAATAGAGTCATCGTTCTCTTCTTAGATCTGTGTTTGAGCCCCTGACGGTGGCCTCAGAGGTCTACTCACCTATTTTTTACCTCTGACCTGCAGTCCTAGGTCCACAATCCAGGTCTAGTAAAGAATGCACATTTCTGCTATGAAATGTTTAGACAGGCATTGTCTTTACCCTTTTTATTTTTTGAATTGAAAATTTAGATTAGTAATATGAGTCTCATTTCTTTTTCTCATGTAAATGCTTACATTTTGATGAAAACATTGAATTTTGGTTTTACTCCTCTTAATTTAGGAAAATTGACTTGAAATATTAAAATCTCATGGGAATACTCAGCTATAGGAGGGGGGGAATGCGGGGAGGAGGTCCTGCAGAGGTTTCCAAAATGCATCAAGACAAAAAGCAATAAGACAGTTGAAGCAGAGCTTTGGAAATGACTTGGAGGGAAAGGTATTGGGGAACTGTTTGGATTTCTCTTCATACACCCGCCACGTAACTACCTCAGTGGTTAGAGATTGGTGGGATGATGAATTGGCTGTTTCAGCTTCCTGGCTCTTAATTTCAGACACGCTTTCCTCCTTTATACTAGTGATACATGTTTCTATCAGGCGAGCTATTTGGTCTGGCCCGGAATGGGAAGGAATGGAGCAAGAGTTAGCCTACTGCTATGCTATGGCTGAGGGACTTTAATTAAAGGAAAGCAACAAAAGACATGTCTAAGGCATATTCTCCAATCTTTCTTACCCTAGATACACCTGAGCAAGATTTCTTTGGAAGAATGCAATCAATCTTTCATCTTCAATTTAAGCTAGAGTATAAGAGTATAAGAAGAAAGGTTGAGATACTCTATCTCCCAACTCTAACATGTTGCTGGTTTTACCATTTGGCCAAACTCAACTGGAAACCAGATAGCAAGGGAGGTCAGTTGATTAGATCCACAAAGTCTGGTGAAATTCCAGGTGGACAAAGTTAAGTGGAGAGGAATAAACAGCAGGTCTGTGTGGGCAGGGTGACAAAGGGCAAATCACCAGCACGTGGGTGTCACCTGTGTCTGTACAGTATTACCAACTTTTGTGGTATATTATTCCTATGAGAAAGATAATACAAGATCTGAATCAGGAAATAACTAATCTAAATTTACAAAAGTTAAAAAGTTTACAGATTCCCAAACTAACCCTACACCATGAGCTTTGCTATCTTACTTTGCATTTTGTAAACAAGAGAACTCAGTATGTCCCCAAGTCAAAAAAAACCAAGTCACTCAGGTTTAATTTAAAATAAATAATAAATCCCCCTTGCTTCAACATTCGCAGGAGATTTGATTCCCTGATGATGTTGGGGAGTTTTCAGAGGACACGTTTAGGATTTTCCAAAGATTCAGGATAGTGGCTGTTGTTATTCTGACTTTGTGCTAGAAATAATTGAACCACAGGGATTTGGCTGCCTATGTGACAATTCTTTTATAAACTCTTCGGTTCTTCATATCTAGCCTGCCATTGGTAAACTACTGTTCTTTCACAGGTAGGATCTGTTATTGTTCGTATTTATTCTGGAAATAAATATTTTAATCGATAAATATGAAATTATGTACAAAACATGTTCTGATGAACTAATTAATATCTTGATTTAAATTCTGCTCTCAGAATACTAATATTTATAAACGTATAGTGGAGTGGGTACTTATAATGAAGAGGAACCAGACAAAGAGAATATGCAATCCATCAAACATTATTGACTGCCTGTATTTGAGAAAGAACTCTTCTAGGTACCACTATTGCTGAGTTACAGATGCGGTTCTTTCCTTGTCCCTAAAGTACTCATACTGTCTCTACTCTTTGGGTGACTGGATGGTGGCAGCAAGCATCTGCTTGAGTGACCGTTAAGGCAAGGCTTAATGTCAAGACAGCAAAGAATGGAGTGTCAAGAAGAGCCGCTTTCATCCACTTGTAAATGCTTCTCTCTGAGGGTCCTTGCTCAAAAATATCGGCGTTGTGCATGATTTCTTTAAAGGATGGTTATTTCATCAAGCACTCAGTTAAATTATCTGGATTGTCCATTACTTGCTTTGCCTCATTCACTCACAATAATAAAATGAATGGAAATAGTTTTTTAAAGATTTATTTATTTATGCATACAAGTTGGGGTACAGGCCAGAGGTGTGGGGCAGCGAGAGGGTTGACCAGACAGAGTGGGGAGCAGAATAGGCAGATTGACGGAAACACACTGCTGAGGGGAGCAGCAGGTAAGGCAGGAGAGGTTTGCTGGGCCATTGGGAATCTCCCTGGCCTGGCCGGGTGTTGAACTGGCATCGCCGCCTCTGCTGAGAGATACACAGAGCAGCGCCTAACCGCTGTGCCACCAGGGAGGCCCATGAATGGAGATTTTAAGTATCTGGCTCAATTAATATTTCAATAAATAGATGCTTATTAAGGCTACCATCAGTGACTTGAGATGGAGGCAGTACAGATATTATCACTCCCACTTATAAATGGGAAAAGAAAGTTACTCTTTGTATAAGGTCATTCTACGTTATCAATAACAATATTTGCATATTCAACAAAAGCTTATTAAGTACTTGGTATACTGGTATCTGATAGATAGGTGCAAAAGGAGTTTGTGATTGCCTTTCTAAAAATTATACTAAAGTTTTAATGAACCATTTTGAAGACATGAATTGGGAATGTTTTTAAAAATTAAGGATGGGGGGCCTTGCTGGTAGCACAGCGGTTAGGCGCTGTGCTGTGGAGATGTCAGGAGCGGCTATGAGAGTTTGACGTCTGGCACGGGAGAGTCCCACATGGTGCTGCAGACCTCTCCTGCCTCGCCCGAAGCTCCCCTCAGCAGTATGTTTCCATGGATCTGCCTTTCGGCTCCTCACTCTGTCTCTGGTGAACCCTTTCGCCGCCCCACACCTCTGGTCTGCACCCCAGCTTGTATGCATAAATAAATAAATCTTTAAAAATAATTAAGAATGGGGATAGGAGAACAATAAAATCATCTTAAGAGAAAGGAAGGAGCTTCACTGCTACTTGCATCGTAAGAAGAGCTGAAAGTCATAGGGATGGCTTCTATAGAGATAAAAGCTCTGTGTAGATAAAAGTTGTGATTAACAACTTAAGTACTGACCAGGCAAATCTTGTTTCTTTTCTTCATCAACACTGTTATTGCCATAGACCATCCTTTATAGACAGTGTGAGAATTCATTTTATTTCATGTTTATTCATTTTTTTTACCATATATTTATATATGGAACTATAACACCCCCTTTAAAAGTATGATCTGGAAGAATCTGCATTGGAATCTCTTGGATATTGACAAAAATGAGGATCACACTATTCCTCATAATGTTTTCTGAAACAAGTTACTCATAAATTTGCTAGATTAGCAAACTTTTAAACAATTGTTTTGTACACTAAAGTTGAAACCAGACTTCATTGTCCTAAGTCTATGACATCTTGACAAACTCCATGGCAAAACTGAGATGAGAAAACATGGCAAGTGTGTCATTCTTTCTTGTTTACACTATTGTCTTTCTTTTTTAAAAATTTAAATAAATGTGTGCTTACATGTTACGATATAATGAGGAGCTGGAATTTATTCCTGTCCCTGATGAATTAATAGATGTGTACAAAGTAGAGGCATTATGGTTGTGTGAGTGCTGAAGAATAAATCAGAGGATTCTAGGGTGCTTAGGGTGGGAAAGGGAAAGAGAAAGGGATTAATGCAATCTCATGTATGACAGTAGTAGAATGAGAAAGGCTTTTCAATCAGGACTTTAAACAGTAGAGCTTGAGAGGCAAAATATAGTGCAGGGAGGTCTGGATCCAGTCATAGGTACAAATGTAGTTACAGAGATGGAAATGGGTAGATATTCAGTACTCAGGAAATTGAGCAGTGGTCGTAGAATTACAAAGTCGGCTCTCACAGGGTTCCTTTTGCATGTCACATGGAAGCTTGGAGAAGAGTCATCTCATTGGTCAGGAGTCTGATTTGCACCTGCATGTCTGCATAATTTCTGTTTTTCAGTGCAAGCACTAACACTCAGAAAATGATCATCATTAATGGCAGTGTATTCACGGAATTCATTTTCACGGGGCTCACAGATCGTCCTGAACTTGAGCCCACCCTCTTTGTGCTCTTCCTAGTGGTCTACCTCATCACCCTCTTAGGCAACCTGGGCATGATTATGTTGATCAGACTGGACTCTCGCCTTCACACGCCCATGTACTTCTTCCTCACGAACTTAGCCTTTGTAGATATGTGTTACACCACCAACGCGACCCCACAGATGCTGGTTAACTTCTTATCAGAGAGGAAGACCATCACCTTTGTTGGCTGCTTTATACAGTGTTACATCTTCATCGCTCTTCTCCTCACTGAGTTTTACATGCTGGCAGTGATGGCCTACGACCGTTACGTGGCCATATGCAACCCTCTGCGCTACAGCATGAAGATGTCTAGAAGTGTCTGCATCTGCTTGGCCACATGTCCCTTTGTCTATGGCTTCTCAGACGGGCTGTTCCAGTCCATCCTGACCTTCCGCCTGAACTTCTGCAGGTCCAATGTCATCAACCACTTCTACTGTGCTGACCCGCCCCTCATCAAGCTTTCTTGCTCTGACACTTACGTCAAAGAGCACGCCATGCTCATATCAGCAGGCTTCAACCTATCCAACTCCCTCAGCATCATCCTGGTGTCCTATGCCTTCATTCTCATGGCCATCCTCCGCATCAAATCGACAGAGGGAAGGCGCAAGGCTTTCTCCACCTGCGGTTCCCACATGATGGCGGTTACCCTCTTTTATGGGACACTTTTCTGCATGTATGTGAGGCCACCAACAGATAAGTCTGTGGAGGAATCCAAAATAATAGCTGTCTTCTATACCTTTGTTAGCCCGGTGCTCAATCCATTGATCTACAGTCTGAGGAACAAAGATGTAAAGCAGGCCTTGAAGAATGTTCTCAGGCGAAAAGTGGTCACTTAGATGGCAATGCCATAAGCCATAACTCTGAATGTTTGGTTCAAATGTCCTTGTGTTAGATGATGCATTTTGATCTTCTATGGATTTGTCTCAAAAAGCTCGCTAAAGCACACAGAGTGGGTTAAAAATAGCTGCACCTCCCTTTTAGTGTAAGCCCTGAAGTGGTCCACAAAGTAGCAGCAACACCATTGCCTTTGGTGGTGGCTTAAATGTAGTGTCACCTTCTGCACCTTTCATTGCCTGTATGCCCATCTGTATTCCAAGTCCTAGGTAATTTATAGGCAAATAAAATTCTAAAAGAATTTTATGTCCTGCCACACTGGTGTGCTGTCATCATTTATGACAGTAAACTGGATAAGGGTACTCCTCATGGGTTCCTTGAATTCATTCTTTCCTATTATCACCTAACTATTGGGACTAAAAGTCTTTAAAATATATCCTTCTCTACTCCTCCCCTGACTTACTAAGTAAAAGATTTCCCTGGCATGCAGCAGCTTCCTTTCGTTGTCAGTGTGCTTCTGTAGTGGTTGGTATGGGGGATGGAAATGAGCAGAATAGAGTCATCGTTCTCTTCTTAGATCTGTGTTTGAGCCCCTGACGGTGGCCTCAGAGGTCTACTCACCTATTTTTTACCTCTGACCTGCAGTCCTAGGTCCACAATCCAGGTCTAGTAAAGAATGCACATTTCTGCTATGAAATGTTTAGACAGGCATTGTGTTTACCCTTTTTATTTTTTTGAATTGAAAATTTAGATTAGTAATATGAGTCTCATTTCTTTTTCTCATGTAAATGCTTACATTTTGATGAAAACATTGAATTTTGGTTTTACTCCTCTTAATTTAGGAAAATTGACTTGAAATATTAAAATCTCATGGAGATACTCGCCTATAGGAGGGGGGGAATGCGGGGAGGAGGTCCTGCAGAGGTTTCCAAAATGCATCAAAAGACAAAAAGCAATAACACAGTTGAAGCAGAGCTTTGGAAATGACTTGGAGCGCAAGGTATTGGGGAACAGTTTGGATTTCTCTTCATACACCCGCCACGTAACTACCTCAGTGGTTAGAGATTGGTGGGATGATGAATTGGTTGTTTCAGCTTCCTGGCTCTTAATGTCAGACACACTTTCTCCTTTATACTAGTGATACATGTTTCTATTAGGAGAGCTATTTGGTCTGGCCCGGAATGGGAAGGAATGGAGCAAGAGTTAGCCTACTGCTATGCTATGGCTGAGGGACTTTAAAGGAAAGCAACAAAAGACATGTCTAAGGCATATTCTCCAATCTTTCTTACCCTAGATACACCTGAGCAAGATTTCTTTGGAAGAATGCAATCAATCTTTCATCTTCAATTTAAGCTAGAGTATAAGAGTATAAGAAGAAATGTTGAGATAATCTATCTCCCAACTCTAACATGTTGCTGGTTTTACCATTTGGCCAAACTCAACTGGAAACAAGATAGCAAGGGAGGTCAGTTGATAAGATCCACAAAGTCTGGTGAAATTCCAGGTGGACAAAGTTAAGTGGAGAGGAATAAACAGCAGGTCTGTGTGGGCAGGGTGACAAAGGGCAAATCACCAGCACGTGGGTGTCACCTGTATCTGTACAGTATTACCAACTTTTGTATTTTTATTCCTATGAGAAAGATAATACAAGATCTGAATCAGGAAATAACTAATCTAAATTTACAAAAGTTAAAAAGCTTTACAGATTCCCAAACTAACCCTACACCATGAGCTTTGCTATCTTACTTTGCATTTTGTAAACAAGAGAACTCAGTATGTCCCCAAGTCAAAAAAAACCAAGTCACTCAGGTTTAATTTAAAATAAATAATAAATCCCCCTTGCTTCAACATTCGCAGGAGATTTGATTCCCTGATGATGTTGGGGAGTTTTCAGAGGACACGTTTAGGATTTTCCAAAGATTCAGGATAGTGGCTGTTGTTATTCTGACTTTGTGCTAGAAATAATTGAACCACAGGGATTTGGCTCCCTATGCGACAATTCTTTTATAAACTCTTCAGTTCTTCATATCTAGCCTGCCATTGGTAAACTACTGTACTTTCACTGGTAGGATCTGTTATTGTTCAAATTTATTCTGGAAATAAATATTTTAATTGATAAATATGAAATTATAGACAAAACATGTTCTGATGATCTAATTAATATCTTGATTTAAATTCTACCGCTCTCAGAATGCTAATATTTATAAACGTATAGTGGAGTGGGTACTTATAATGAAGAGGAACCAGACAAAGAGAATATGCAATCCATCAAACATATTGACTGCCTGTATTTGAGAAAGAACTCTTCTAGGTACCACTATTGCTGAGTTACAGATGCGGTTCTTTCCTTGTCCCTAAAGTACTCATACTGTCTCTACTCTTTGGGTGACTGGATGGTGGCAGCAAGCATCTGCTTGAGTGACCGTTAAGGCAAGGCTTAATGTCAAGACAGCAAAGAATGGAGTGTCAAGAAGAGCCGCTTTCATCTACCTGTAAATGTTTTTCTCCGAGAGTCCTTTCTCAAAAATATTGGCTGTTGTGCATGATTTCTTTAAAGGATGGTTATTTCATCAAGCACTCAGTTAAATTATCTGGATTGTCCATTGCTTGCTTTGCCTCATTCATTCACAGTAATAAAATGAATGGAGATTATTTTTTAAAGATTTATTTATTTATGCATACAATCTGCGGTACAGGCGAGTGGCATGGGGGGGCGAGCGGGTTCACAGGAGACAGAGTGGGGAGCAAAGCAGGCAGACTGGACGGAAGCACACTGCAGAGGGGAGCAGCGGGTAAGGCAGGAGAGGTCTGCTGCACCATGTGGGAATCGCCCTGGCCTGGCCCGGTGTTGAACTGGCATCACCGGGCCTGAGAACTGCACAGAGCAGCACCTACTGCTGTGCCACCAGGGAGGCCCATGAATGGAGATTTTAAGTATCTGGCTCAATTAATGTTTCCATAAATAGATGCTTATTAAGGCTACCATCAGTGACTTGAGATGAAGGCAGTACAGATTTATCACTCCCATCTATTAATGGGATAACAAAGTGACTCGTTGTGTAAGGTCATTCTACGTTATCAATAACAATATTTGCACATTCAACAAAAGCTTATTAAGTACTTACTATTCTGGTATCTGATATACAGGTGCACAAGGAGTTTGTGATTATCGTTCTAAAAATTATACTAAAGTTTTAATGTACCATTTTGAAGACATGAATAGGGAATGTTTTTAAAAATTAAGGATGGTGGACCTCTCCGGTGGCAAGCTGTTAGGGGCTGTGCTGTGGAGCTGTTGGCAGCTGCTATGAGAGCTGGACGTCTGGCAGGAGAGATTCCCACATGGCGTGGCCGACCTCTCTCCGTTGCCCGCTGCTCCTCTCAGCAGTGTGTTTCCGTCGAACTGCCTTTCTGCTTCTCACTCTGTCTCTGGTGAACCCTTTTGCTGCCCCACACCTCTGGTCTGCAACCCAGCTTGTATGCATAAATAAATAAATCTTTAAAAATAATTAAGAATGGGGATAGGAGAACAATAAAATCATCTTAAGAGAAAGGAAGGAGCTTCACTGCTACTTGAATCGTAAGAAGAGCTGAAAGTCATAGGGATGGCTTCTATAGAGATAAAAGCTCTATGTAGATAAAAGTTGTGATTAACAACTTAAGTACTGACCAGGCAAATCTTGTTTCTTTTCTTCATCAACACTGTTATTGCCATAGACCATCCTTTATAGACAGTGTGAGAATTCATTTTATTTCATGTTTATTCATTTTTTACCATATATTTATGTATGGAACTATAACACCCCCTTTTAAAAGTATGATCTGGAAGAATCTGCACTGGAATCTCTTGGATATTGACAAAAATGAGGATCACACTATTCCTCATAATGTTTTCTGAAACAAGTTACTTGTAAATTTGCTAGATTAGCAAACTTTTAAACAATTGTTTTGTACACTAAAGTTGAAACCAGACTTCATTGTCCTAAGTCTATGACATCTTGACAAACTCCATGGCAAAACTGAGATGAGAAAACATGGCAAGTGTGTCGTTCTTTCTTGTTTACACTATTGTCTTTCTTTTTTAAAAATTTAAATAAACGTGTGCTTACATGTTATGATATAATGAGGAGCTGGAATTTATTCCTGTCCCTGATGAATTAATAGATGTGTACAAAGTAGAGGCATTTTGGCGGTGTGAGTGTTGAAGAATAAATCAGAGGATTCTAGGGTGCTTTCGGAGAGAAAGGGAGAGAACAGGGATTAATGCATTCTCATGAATGACAGTAGTAGAATGAGAAAGGCTTTTCAATCAGGATTTGAACTGGGAATTAGAGGGTAAATAGAGCTTGAGAGGCAGAATATAGTGCAGGGAGGTCAGGGTACAGTCATAGGTACAAATGTAGTTACAGAGATGGAAATGGGTAGATATTCAGTACTCAGGAAATTGAGCAGTGGTCTTAGAATTACAAAGTCGGCTCTCGCAGGGTTCCTTTCGCATGTCACGTGGAGGTTTGGAGAAAAGTCATCTCAAGGGTCAGGAGTCTATTTGCATCTGCATGTCTGTTTAATTTCTGTTTTTCAGTGCAAGCACTGACACTCAGAAAATGGTCATCATTAATGGCAGTGTATTCATGGAATTCATTTTCACAGGGCTCACAGATCGTCCTGAACTTGAGCCCACCCTCTTTGTGCTCTTCCTAGTGGTCTACCTCATCACCCTCTTAGGCAACCTGGGCATGATTGTATTGATCAGACTGGACTCTCGCCTTCACATGCCCATGTACTTCTTCCTCACGAACTTAGCCTTTGTAGATATGTGTTACACCACCAACGCGACCCCACAGATGCTGGTTAACCTCTTATCAGAGAAGAAGACCATCACCTTTGTTGGCTGCTTTATACAGTGTTACATCTTCATCGCTCTTCTTCTCACTGAGTATTACATGCTGGCAGCGATGGCTTACGACCGCTACTTGGCCATATGCAACCCTCTGCGCTACAGCTTGAAGATGTCCGGAGGGGTTTGCATCTGTTTGGCCACATGTCCCTTTGTCTATGGCTTCTCACACGGGCTGTTCCAGTCCATCCTGACCTTCCGCCTGAACTTCTGTAGGTCCAATGTCATCAACCACTTCTACTGTGGTGACCCGCCCCTCATCAAGCTTTCTTGCTCCGATCTTTATGTCAAGGAGTACGCCATGCTCATATCAGCGGGCTTCAACCTGTGCAACTCCCTCACCATCATCCTGGTGTCCTATGCCTTCATTCTCGCGGCCATCCTCCTCATCAAATCGGCAGAGGGAAGGCGCAAGGCTTTTTCCACCTGCGGTTCCCACTGATGGCGGTTACTCTCTTTTATGGGACACTCTTCTCCATGTATGTAAGACCACCAACAGATAAGTCTGTTTAGGAATCCAAAATAATAGCTGTATTCTACAGCTTTGTAAGCCCAGTGCTTAATCAATTGATCTACAGTCTGCGGAACAAAGATGTAAAGCAGGCCTTCAAGGATGTTCTCAGGTGAAAAGTGGTCACTAAGATGGCAATGCCATAAACCATAACTCTGAATGTTTGGATCAAATATCTTTGCGTTACACGATGAATGTTGATCTATGGATTTGTCTCAAACATTTCAGCTAAAGCAGACAGAGTGGGTAGAAATGGGCTGTACCTGTCAGTGTAGACCTTGGGCTCTCTACCTGTGGTCCATGAACCAGCAACAAGAGCATCCCCTTGGGTGGTGGTTAGACAGTTCATTGTCATATATTTGTAATTTAGTTCTGTCATCAGAGAACACGATATCGGATGATTTTAATCTTAAAAAGTTGTTGAGAAATATTTTTCCAACTTTACTGAGATATAATTGAGTCATGACCCGTAAGCTTAAGGTGTACAACATAATGTTGTGAAATATCACAATAAGTTCAGTGAAAACGTGTGTTACCACATGTACTTAATTCTGCTGTTATCCATATAAAAATTGTGAAAGTGTAACCCATTTAAATTGATATTTACAATATCTGAATATCAAACACCACAATAGAGACATAAAATAATTTCATTATTCCCAAACTTAAGTTTTATTGGCCTGCATCAGTTCCTTCCCTGCATATGCAAAGCTTTGGTAATCATTGATCTACTTTCCTACCTATAATTCATGTAAGTGGAATCAAAACATATATAGTGCTGGATGTGTAGTTTCTTTAATTTAACAAAATGTTTTTCAGAATCATCCAGTTGTTGCAAAGATCAATAATTTGAAACATTTTCTATTGCTGGATAGGATTATATTTTAAAGTATTTCTTAATCCATCTGTCATTAGATTCTAGGTTGTTTCATTAAGAATCAAACTGTCTTAAATATCAGGCTTAATGATGGTGTGATTGTGGGGTCAAATGCATATACTTCCACAAGATTGATATAAACTTACATGGAACATATGTGTTTATAACAATTAAAAATCAAAACTTTCTCTCTTCATATGTGAAAAATGTGCTTTCTCTCCTCTTTACCTAATAAATCCACTGTGACTATCAAACCATCACCTATGAGTTCTCTTGCTAGACTTCTGTAGGTAGAATGATCGTTTTCTGCATTGTGTCTCTGTTCTACTTTGTAGCAGAAAATTTTAATTCATCTCATACCATATTCAATACTGTGATGAAAAAAAAAGCAAAGATGTAAAGTTGGGTTGGCTGTTAATAGTAAAAGAAGTTTAGGTTGTCACAAGACCAGTGTGGCTAGATGAATGTATGAGGGAGTGACAAAGAATGAAAAGACTATGGTAGGAACTTTGCAGATATCATGGGGAGAATGTGTCACCAGTGAAGTGTTGACATGTCTCTCTCCTTTACAAGTAGACTAAGGACTATTTGAGTTTATGAATCAGATAATTTTTATCTTTCTATCTCTTGGTTGAGTATGAGTGGGTAATTAGATACTTAGTAAATAAGAAGAAAGGATGGACAAACTATTTTCACCTCTACCTATTTGTTCTATGTGTGGGGGGAATAAATAACACACTGTTAAATTACATTTTGCTAAGTTTTTCATAAATTACTACCTTCTAATACTTGAACCCAAGACCTTGAACTATTTTTACTACAACTCATTATGGTATCTTTTCCAAATGACTTTAATCACTAGGTTTTATAGTTTAATCATTTTATCCTAGATGTAAAAGTTTGTTCACTAAACATTCACTCAGTGGTAATTCTGTGTACAAAAAACAGCTCAGACAGGAAAGATATGACAGGAACTCCACAATTCATGAACTATGTCTTTATTTTATATCTTTGTTAATACTATTCATTTGATTGGAATAGATGGTAATCTGTCATGCAAAAGTCCCATGAGATTAAACCCCTGATCACCCACAGCATCAGCCCAGAATGATTACAAGCTGGTACAATCACATTGTGTAAATCCCAGGACTCTAATACATGTGAGTCTGTGTAAATTATTTTTTCCCTGGAGTTTTCACTTGTAATAACATTGTAATTATTATTCTTTAGGATGTGTTGAAAATACTTTAGGGATAAGACTCCAAATTGCAAGTTAGGTATAAATCACTTCCACCATCTCATCACTTGGACCATTAGTGTCTCTGAGAGTCTTTTCTGGAGTCAGGTAAGAATGAAAATTCTGACTTTTATACTTGCGCTTTCTGTTTTTGTTTCAACTGTGGATCTTTATCAATAGGAGTCAGGTGACAACAAAAGCAGCTTTGCATGTTAGCTTAATTTCTTAGCCCGTTAAATGAATCAGTATATATATCTTACTTAGATCGGTCACTAGAAAACATTTAAAAATTGGAATTATTTTTACACTAATTTTCTTTACAACCAGCATTCTATTCATCCATTCACTAACCACTGAATAACAACATTGAAATAAGCACTTGATTAGCTTATAACAGTTTTTAGCATACTCTGTTGAAAGAACATTTGCTCCCAAAGAAAAATTACATCAAACAATTGGAAAAGAGAGAGACAGACAAATTCAGGCAGGAATTAGTTCATTTAAGTAAAAATGGAACTTTATAAATCTCTTTGAAATTATTAGTGAGAGAAACTTTAAATTTAATATTAATAGATACATGACTATAAACAAGTTTAGCATTTGTAACTACATAAATGCAGAATGTTGTCCATAGGGGTATTTTAGATATTACCTTGTCAAAGTTTTATATGATACAGATGAGGACTCTGAAGTCCATAAGAAGAGGTGAAAAGATTGTTTTTTAAAGATTCAAAGGAATTTTGCTGATATATCATTGACTAGTATAATGTCACCATGTGTGACATGATCTATAATTTGGGTTCATGCATTTTATCAGATAATGTACTTTGCTCTTATATGTTTGAGATGCTGGACTGGAAACAAAGGTGAGGGGGGAGAAAATATGGAGGTTCAGTTTTTTAAAAGAGCATCAATGGAATAGCTTAAAGATAGAAAAATTAAATGTGTGCAAATTATATGAGACTATTTTGAATATTTGAAACTGGTCTAATAGGATTTTTGCATCTATGCTAATTTGCCATATACCTTATCCCAAATAGACACCTAATAAGCAATTATTGTCAAAATTGTTAAAGATGACACGATGAGCAAACAACTGCTATTTTTTAGGATCCAGCTGTTCAATTCTGTGTTTAAGGGTAGGACATGCTTGTATCTCCCTGTGATTGATATACAGAGCTCTGGTGTAAAATATTCTGCGCTTAAATTTTTTCGCTGTTCATTATATTCCCTCCTCATTGATGGGGTGTCTCTTCCAAGCTCAATTTTTCCTTAAGCAATTTTTTGGATAATGAATCAGTGATAAATTTAAAAGTGCCTTATTTAGTACCTCAACAAGTTTTTAGAATAGTAGCAGTGGTACTATTGAACGGAGGTTTCCTTACTAGTTCAGAGTATATCTTCCTGTACTTTGCTTAGGATTTTCACAGTCTCTGGGGCTTGCTCAGAGTGGAGTGAAAGATCCTTAGCCTCAGGAGAACACAGAGATGCTGCAGGCTCTTTCAACAAATAAGCTTAGAAAAGGCTGCATTATTCTGCCCACCATCTGTAGTCTCCCAATGCACTTGCTCACATAAAGACTTTGAAATTTCCTGCAATGCAGAAACCAATTTTGAGTTGGGGACTGTCATACCAGAGGTTGGAGGTAAAGATGGGGGGGGGGGCGGTGGTCTCATGCTGAACCCTTGTTATGTAGTTTAAAAGAAGGTTGTAAAAAGAGTAACTAAACCAGTCATAATTGGTGTATTTCTTAGCTCTAGATCAGGACTGCTAGGTGTGATAAATTTTGCCCTTGAGTCCTCTTAGTTCTAGGTCTTACCTTGCCCTTGAGACAAGACAACAGCCCCAGGCAGACTGTGGATGGCAGCATTGCAGTTGTGTTGCTCTGGGGACATGTGTGAGCCCTCTCCTGTCCCCATCATCTGATCTCTGCACTAAGAATGATTCTCTCTCCCTTGATTAGCTTTAGTTTTATAGCTTCTGGATATTGTAGTTATGTGATAAAGAAGGTTGAACTGGTAACATATACTGCTAAAAAGCGTGAAATACAATTTTTGCTCCACCAGTAGCAGCAATTTGCTCTAAACCCCATAAATGTTTTCTGGGATAAATGAAAACAATGGGATAAACACAACACTGGTCTAAGTTTGGTGCCTTCTCTTTCCCCTTCTCTTTCTTTCTCTTGCTTTATTCACATAAACTCTTCTGAGTGAAATTCCTTCATCAGTAATTCAGACAGAGGTTTGTTGTGTCCAACTTTGGGTCATCACCTAGGAATACTACAATTTCCTATATTTTATGGATACAGCAGTAAAATAGGTCTCAGAAAACTTCTTTCTAATACCTATAATTTATGACTCTTAATACAGCAAGTATGGAATGGATTTCTCCAAGGCTGAACTTCTCAATGGGTATGCATTGTAAATGAGTGTAAAGTATTGTATTTTTAAATCTATTACCATTTTGTCTGGAATTAGTCTTGGGCTCAATGATTAAAGCCATGACTTCATAGTGAACAGGAAGTGGTAATTGGTGGTGCAATCTAGTTTTAAGCAAATTTGGGTCATTATTACCCCATTTCAAAATAAGTTGGTGGCACAGGGGCTGTTCTCTTTGGAAATCATTTGCACATTTATGCCCAAATAGTAGGGGCAATGACCTTTCTGAAAGTGCTAGAACCCATATTCTCAGACTGTCTAATAATCATTGCTATGTGTGAGGATGAATGAGAGAGGAAGAACAAGAGAGGGAGAATGAGAAAAAGAAAAGAAACATAAGATGGACCGTTCACTCACTTTTAAAATTTATTTCAATTCATCTAAGTCAACAATGCTGGCACCTAAGAAAATGCTGAGAGGGAATTCCACCCTGGTGACTGAATTTATTCTCTTGGGATTGACGGATCGTCCAGAGCTGCAGCCTGTCCTCTTTGTGCTGTTCCTGGTGATATATTTGATCACTGTGGGGGGAAACCTGGGGATGCTGGTATTGATCAGGATAGATTCCCGCCTCCACACCCCCATGTACTTCTTCCTTGCCAGTTTGTCCTGCTTGGATTTGTGCTATTCTACTAATGTGACTCCCAAAATGTTGGTGAATTTTCTATCAGAGAAAAAGACCATTTCCTATGCTGCTTGTTTAGTCCAGTGTTATTTTTTCATTGCCATGGTGATCACTGAATACTACATGCTGGCTGTGATGGCTTATGACAGGTACATGGCCATCTGTAACCCTTTGCTTTACAGCAGCAAGATGTCCTCCGGGGTCTGTGTTCGCCTGATTGCGGGGCCCTATGTCTATGGGTTCCTGAGTGGCCTGATGGAAACCATGTGGACCTACCGCCTGACCTTCTGTGACTCCAACATCATTAACCACTTTTATTGCGCTGACCCGCCCCTCATCCGACTCTCTTGCTCTGACACTTTCATTAAGGAGACATCCATGTTTGTGGTAGCAGGATTCAACCTCTCCAACTCCCTTCTCATAATTCTCATCTCATACATCTTCATTCTCGTGGCAATTCTGAGGATGCGTTCGGCAGAAGGCAGACGCAAAGCGTTTTCTACCTGTGGGTCCCACATGGTGGCAGTGACTGTGTTCTACGGGACGCTGTTCTGCATGTATGTTCGACCTCCCACGGACAAGTCGGTGGAACAGTCCAAAATCATCGCTGTGTTCTACACCTTTGTAAGTCCTATGTTGAACCCCATCATTTATAGCCTGAGGAACAAGGATGTGAAACAAGCTTTCTGGAAACTCATCAGAGGAAATGTACTTTCGAAGTAAAATCATAGTGTATCTTTATAAATTAAATGAAAGATATTTATGAGAACTGAATCCAGCGTTAACTGCATTGACAGTAAAGTCGATTTTCAGTTCGTGATGAAAGGTGTAATCTAAGGACAAAGCATGAAGGACATGGGTCTCGAACATCCACCATTTTGTGTGTAACCTCAGAGTACATTTCAGGTGTAAAGAGTTGAAAGGTATGTTAAGTACAGAGGAGGGCTTCCTTTATATGCTTTTACCTTTATAAATGTACGTGTTACTTTCCATTATAAAAATTATGGTCTTAAGGCAAAAGATGCCATCTCTAGTAGAGTATAAAGTCAGAGTGAAATGTTTCTTTTCACCCCACTCTGATCTTCCATTCTTACCTCCCCAAATTAGTGCTATTAAGTTTCTTGTGAAAATATGAGAAAATATCTCTGAATGGGTCTACAAATGACTCTAAGGAAATATACTGATTGTCAGTGAACAGTACTGTTCAGAAATAAGAATGACTCTATGTTACTGATGTTTATGACCGGCACTAGCAATAGGAAGCCCATAGTGACACCCACAGACACACAGTTCAAGATAAAAAAGGAATGTCCACAAGTGCTTTCCTGAGCTGACTGGCTGTCTAGAATTTACTAGCAGATAGTCTATTTTTTAGTTCCTATCATGCTCTGCTGGACATAGCAAAGTGATCATAACAAATTGGTATTTTTTAAAGGAAATTTGATTCATGTGTATTTTAAAAAAGTAAGCAATTGACCCTGGAATATTACCACTCTAAGTTTATCATTTTCATTTGTATATCATCTATTTTCTTGTGAGTAGTGGATATCTGAAAAATACTTAGGTTCTTACATACAATTAGGCACACATAAAGAGAAAAAAGTAGTAATGTTTACCAAAGTTCAGACACTATGTTGTTTCACTTACTCTGTTCCATCAATACAGGATTTTATTGTTATAATCCCCATTTTAAAAATGTGCAAGCAGAGACACAGATTAATTATTAACCTATTTGAATAAGTTCAAATCTATTTGACTTTAAAGTTTATTGTTTACTTTTTCTTACTATACTAATGTACCGTTTTCCTCTATATTTTATTGAAAGAAAAAAATGCAGTGAGTAAAATTATTATTTTCTGTTTGGCAGTGTTGATAATCAGGCATTTGATGGTTGCATGCACACTGAATGATATTCGCCATGAGCAAATGTCCTATTTTATAATGTATAGACAAATGCAACTTGATCAATAAAGTAAGCGCTATAGTCAGGTCTTGACTCCATTATCGATCAACTAAATTATGGGTTAGGAGCATGAATTTGGAATCAGACAAACTGAACAAGTTTCTCAGTTTCTCTGCCTCTGTCTTCTCTGTAAAATGAATATACAGTTAACCCTTGAAAAACAAAGGGGGATTGGGGAAATTGACCTCTTTGCAGTTGAAACTCTTCTTGTAACTTACAGTTTTCCTTTCATTTATGCAGTTCTGCAGCTTCAGATTCAACCAACCACAGATGTGAGTTAGTTGAATAGGTGAATGCAAAACCTGTGGATAGAAAGTCTGTGTATGAATGCACCTGAGAATTTCAAATCTGTGTTGTTCAAGGGTTAACTCTAGAGTGTGTTCTCGTCTGGAAGCTGTGTAAAAGAAATGGATGATACTTACAGAGTACTTAGCACAGTGCCTCATACGTGGTATTTACTCAATAAAAATTAACTCTTTTCTATTATTAACTAGAAAGTTCCTTCAGTTATTTGAGGCTCAGTTTTCTTTCATAGTTTTCTGTATTTTTCCATTGTCATAACTTTTCCCCTATTACATTTGCACTTCTTTTGATATAATACCCTTAGAGGTTTAATTATCTAATTAATTAGTGCCTGAGTTCCTTTTGTTATTGTACAAGTCACCTGGTCGATATAATGTCTGAAAGACGTTACTTTTCTTGTGCTTAGCTTAGCATGTAGCTTCTGTTGCCTTAAAAAAATAGAGGTCAGATAGATGATAAATAGGTGAGAGAAAGAAATATAGCTGATTTTGATAAATTGAGGATCATAACTCAGGTAATGAGAATTAGGAAACATGACTCCACCAATGGAATCAGAAATGTGTATAACACATTCATGAATAATTGGTATTTTTTTTTCTTGGCAGAAGAATTCATCTGGAAATGTTCAGGATAAATCAGACCCGAGAGAAAGAATTTAGCTTCCTGAGGTTGACCAGTTGCTCAGTGTTGCAGCTTTTCTTCTTTGTTGTGTTTCTAGTTATCTGTATTCCCTTTTTTGTGGAAACATTAAGACTAACTCTGCATATCACATCTTCTTACAGTCTACTCATCAATTTGCCAATCCCACACATTCTGTTAAACTTTTTATTTAAAAAGGTCATTTCCCTGGCAAATCTTTTTGAACAGTATAGAATGACCACATTCCTGCTAACTCAGTATTTTGGGCCTGTTGCCTGTGACAACCATGTCCACATGATCACCTGCTTTGCATGTAGCTATAGTATTGGGTCCAATGTGTTATGCATTTATTTGCCCATGGTGGCCTATGTATGTGACTTCATATAGACTTGCTTAATGTCACAGTTGTTTTCTCAGAGCTGGTGTCAAGGACTATTATCACATCTTGCTACTTTGTAGCCCCTCTGACCAAATAATATTGGATTTTGCCATAGACTACATTGAACCTCTAGAATGTGCTTAAGAGTGCACAGAAGTCTCAAGTGTGCATATTTACCAAAACTTTTTTATCTTTCTGTTCTTTGCAAGTCAGAAAAAGTGCTCTTGTTTGAATCCTATCTTATCAATATGGCTAAGTAACGGTATCTCCTAGAAAGGATCAACAGCAAAATTAAAATAGATTTCTGTCATGTGTTTAAGATTCTTCTTTTGAACTATGAAATAAATAAAAAGAGAAAGAAAATAATTTTTGAAATTATGAGGAAATGCAAAGTTTAATTACCACCTAAAGCGTTTTTTTTAAAAGTTCATATGTATGAGGAATCACCACATGAATGATGTGGAAACATTTGATTGCATTTTTATTATAAAATCTTGGAAAACTTATGTTTTCTGTTTCCTTTATTGAAGGACAGTGATTCCTTATTTGGAAAACAGAATAAATGCTTGTAGAATGAATTGTCAAAGGAAGTCTCATTTAAGAGTCAAGAATAAGAGCTAAGTGATTAGCTGTAAAGCTTTGGCTTTGAAACCTTGATTCTTCCTTTTATAAATCCCATCTGTTTCACATTCCACAAATATATGTACAACAGTGATTCAACTGTTGAATCAATCTTTCAGAGTTTAAAGAGCACTTTAGAAATGGAGTGATGCTCTGATGAATGAACTTGGAAAATCAGAATGCCTGAGAAAGGAACCAGATTTATTTGGGAATTGCAATAGGTTTAAAATCATTATTCTGATGATCTTGGGTTAGAAGAGCTACCATAAGAGAATAATTTTTTTCTAGATTTGTTCTTTCAAATAACCTTATTGATAACCTGTTTGCCTGAGGAAGACCAACTTGCTATGTTGAGGTCAAATAAAATGATTACCTTTCTTTGACTGCAGCACCTCCTGCTGACTTATGGAGGTAGCGCAGGAGACTGATGCCCAGCAGTGAATTTATGGCCTGCAGTAGTGAGTTCACTACCAAGGGAGATGAAGAGGAAAACACAGAAGAGATGCTTGTGTCATTTTTAATTTCCATGGTACAGTCCCTGAGATATCTTTAATAAACTTTTAATTGGCAGAATAATTGCTTGATCTTGATTTTTCTCATGCCTTAGGGAATAGGACTCAACTTTATAAACACAAGCTGTAATTTCCTTCACTTAATATTTTTGGCGGCCCATTGCCAATTTTCCTTCTTGTTCATAGGTAGGGCTCTCTATTTGTGTGTGTTAAGAACTAGCCAATGTGTTTCTGTGGTTACTTGGGCTCCAAACTAGTTTTTGATAGGAATAAGTGTATGTTTAGAAGTAATGATGTTCATAATTTGAAAATTTTTGTTTCTTCTAAATATTAAACAAAGGGGAGGCAGAAAGTAAAAAAATTCTTGTGATGGACGTACATGCCTCATACATGTCCAGGTATTTACATATGTTATAACTTTTGCATCCTCAGAGGAAAAAAATCATCCTGCATCAACTTCTTCAAGGTGAGAACACTAAGGTTTATTTAGGTCAAGTTTTTTACAATTGTCAAGCCAATATGTAGCACAGTTCTAAGTTTTCAAATCAGATCTTCATAGTTCCAAAAACTGTGAGTTCTAAAAACCAGGAATTCTTTTGTAAACTGAAGAGTAGAATTGAGCATACCAGAAATATCATAGCACGAATAACTTTTAAGTATTGGGGAAATAAAGAGATACAGTGGTAGACCATTTTTCAGAAAGGTGGATTCTAAGAATAGGGCTTGGGCACGGGGAAGGGTGTGAGATGATGTGTCAGCTTCTCTGCTTAGAGATGATAAAAGAGAGGGAGACACCCACCACCCAACCTGCATGAAAACACACATACACACGATGAACTAAAGCCAGCTGTTCAATTTGACATGTAGAGGAAGATAGGAGTTCTTGAGGTTATTACAGAAGAGACAGAGGTGAGAAGTTGTTGGGGTTAGTGGGGAGAAGAGACCAGACTTATGTTGTCAAGTTGGAGATTAAGTTCTGCGAAACAGTGGAAAAGTCCTCTGAGGTTAGGGTGTGAGAGGAAATTTAAAGAATAAATGTACCTAATGATTAAATTTCATTTTTCATTCTTTGGCAACAAGTACTATCTTTTCCCTGCATTCCATATATACGCCATGTCTCTCTCTCTCTCTGTGTGTGTGTGTGTGTGTGTACATATTGGATTTCTAAATAGCCTGAAATTAATAGAAAGGAGTTTTAAGAAAATTTTAAAGGGTTTCAGGAAGTTATCATCTGAATTATCTAAGTATTATCACAGTTTTTTTTTTTTAAGATTTATTTATACATACAAGCTGGGGTACAGACCAGAGGCGTGGGGCGGCGAGAGGGTTCACCAGAGACAGAGCGGGGAGCAGAACAGGCAGATCAGAAATACATTGCTGAGGGGAGCAGCGGGCGAGGCAGGAGAGGTCTGCCACACCATGTGGGATTCTCCCCAGATGGGCCTCGAACTAGCATAGCCGCTGCCGACAGCTCCACAGCACAGCACCTAACCGTTGCGCCACCAGGGAGGCCCCAGTATTATCACAGTTTTAAAGTCTCAGTATATTCTTTGAGCATAACCTCTGAGGGATTAATTAAATTCTAACTAATAACTTTTATTTGATAGAACATTATCTTACACAGTCAGCCTTACAGTTATCTTGATCACTAATTCGGGAAGCTTGTATTAGACAATGATTTCAATCTTGCAAGAGCAAAAGAAAATGATGGTTACACAAGAGATTAAATTCTCATTTATGCAAAATTCTGAGCTGGTCTGTCAGTTCAACTGTGCCACGATTTTCAGGCGTTCTGACACATATACGCTGATTTTTCTGCCGTTTCACTTGTTGACCTCCAGTGGTTGCGCACTACCTCCACGTCACCGTCTCCCAGGGGAAGGCAAAGGAGGCAGATCTTAGAAGAGCGGGATCAGAACCGCACGTGTCTCTTCCATCACGCCTCTTGATTAGAACCTACATTTAGTTCTAGCAAATTTAGTTTTTGAGAATAAGGGGAGAAAAGGGAAGTTTTTGTGTTTGTTTTGCTTTGTTTACTTTGACTTTGCCATGGTTCCTACGTGGCACCCAAGCCCAGAACACTGTGGATGGGCGGGGCTGCCGCGAGCTCCGCCCCTCTTTGCTCTTCCTTTTTCGTTAACTATGGACAAAGTACTGGGCAAAGTAGTCTCCGTGGTGTCATTCGGGTCATGAGCTAACAAACCAACTTTGCCAAGATTTTTTTAACTAACTGCAAATTTTAGAAGACTTTTTGAAGGCTTTCCTGTACATTATGTTGGTTTTCTATTCATGACAAGATATTGTGTATGATAGGTGATAAGAACCAATTATTTCCCTTTTAAAAGATTTCTTTATTTCTACTTTTTTCTCCAAATAACATCAGGTAATGCTAAGATAAGAAATAGTGACTTTTTATATCTTACGAAGAGTGGAATCTAGCTGTCTTTTAATTTATAATTTAGCTCCTTTCACAAAACAACAAAAAACAAACATGTAAACAACAGCAACAACAACAAAACTAAGGGATTTTTTTTGTGTTATGGCCTGGAAAAAAACTATTATCTGGAAAAGAACTTCTCGTGTCAGATTCTCTATTACAGTTATCCAGTAAATTCATTTTGATGCATGGTGAATAATGCTTGCTGAGTGGCAAAATCTGGAATGAAAAAAATTGAGTGAGGCTAGAAAAAAAATGAGTGAGATTAGGTAAAAATGTAGAAAATAGTCTAAGTGGAGGTGGAGAGGGGCAAGAAATGTAGTGATAGGAACCAAAAAAGGGAAAGGGGACAAGAGAACTAGGAGCACCATTAGCACAGAAAAAGATTTTCTAGCGACAGAGACCCAGAGTCGTTTTGCGCGTTTGCTAACATTTAACAAGATCCTGGTGTCATTCAGCCGCTGTCCAGTGTCTTCTGGGACCGGACAGTCATATAAAAAGGAAAGAAAAGAACTGCAGAGAAAGAAAAAAAAAAAAACCAAAACAACGTATGAAGACAATATTCTCGCTTAAAAAAATGTCTGGGAGTTAGTCTACTGGAGCTCTTCTATCCGTAGAGGGGTTTGCTGTTCGTCCTAACACTTCGTTTCACATTTTCTCCAGTCAAGAAAGAGTAGATGAAAGAATGAATGTCCTGATCCAAAACTCTCATTTCCATTCAAGGAAATTATGAGAAGAAACTTCACCTCAGTGTCTGAGTTCATCCTCCTGGGGCTGACCAGTCGCCAGGACCTGCAGACTCTCCTGTTCCTGCTGTTCCTGGCCGTTTACCTGGCCACGGTGGCCGGGAACCTGGGCATGATCGTCCTAGTCCAGGTGCACGCCCGACTCCACACGCCCATGTACTTTTTCCTGAGCCACCTGTCCTTCGTGGATCTGTGCTTCTCTTCCAACGTGACGCCAAAGATGCTGGAGATTTTCGTCTCCGAGAAGAGCACCATTTCCTACTCTGCTTGTCTCGTGCAGTGTTACTTTTTTATTGCCCTGGTCCACGTGGAGATCTATATTCTGGCCGTCATGGCCTTTGACCGCTACATGGCCATCAGCAACCCTCTGCTTTACGGCAGCAAAATGTCCAGGAGCGTGTGTCTGTCGCTCATCACGGTGCCGTATGTGTACGGAGCGCTCACTGGCTTCATGGAGACCATGTGGACCTACAACCTGGTCTTCTGTGGCGCCAATGAAATTAACCACTTCTACTGTGCAGACCCCCCGCTGATCAAGCTGGCCTGCTCTAACACCTACAACAAAGAAACGTCCATGTTTGTGGTAGCTGGGTGCAACCTTTCCTTCTCCCTCCTCCTCATTCTGATTTCCTACCTTTATATTTTTCCTGCCATCCTCAGGATTCGTTCCACGGAAGGCAGGCGCAAAGCGTTTTCCACCTGTGGCTCGCACCTCACAGCTGTGACCATATTCTATGCCACCCTCTTCTTCATGTATCTCAGACCCCCCTCAAAGGAATCTGTGGAGCAGGGGAAAATGGTGGCTGTGTTTTATACCACGGTAATTCCCATGCTGAATCCCATGATTTATAGCCTCAGAAATAAAGATGTGAAGGAAGCCTTAACAAAGGAACTGTTCAGGAGAAAAGGATTTTCTTAGAAAAAAAAAAAAGTCACTGAACTTTTAGTCCCCAAATTATTCTTAGATTTTTTTTTTTCAATTTCCAGAACTGAATTGGTGGTAAAATGAAAAAAAAAAAAAAAGATTCTGAATTTTTAAAAAAAGTTGTAGTGCCTTTTTAAAAATGTAAATACAAAAAATAAAATGTTAATGACACAAGTTTGCATGTTATTCAATTTGCCACCCGTGGTTTTCATTTCCTTCCCTCCTGTGTACATGATAGCTTTACAATTCTTTACATGGGCAGTTGAGATGAAGAATATTACTGGAAAATGAGCTATATTGTGATTGATATGTGTCATTTTTTCAGTTGGGTATTTCATTGTTGGAGGGAAAACCCTTTTCTCCTGCAATATGTAAGCTTGAAGGACACACTCTTGAGTGAGAACATGGAATGGAGCCTCAACCAACTCCCAAGAGAAGTCAACAAAAGACAAGAAATGCCTTTTTTTTTCACCCCACAAGCAAATAGGGTATGTTGAGTTGCTTTTTCCTACAGCATCAGTCACCTTTTCTAAATGATACATACTCATTCCATAAGATTCAAGCATACAAAGGTATGGAAAACAGAAAAATACCACTACCCTCAAAGAGATAACATTTAAGATTTTATATTCTTCTAGCCTGTTTTCTATATTTTTACATATAAGGATGTGTTTAGTTAAAATTACTTATAATTATTATGTAAAATTACTAATGTAAAACATGTATATTGCAAGTTTTATATAAACTCTTGCCTCTCCTCTCTTTGTCCTTCAGTCCTCATAGATAACATATTCTTGTTATTTCCTTAGGTAATTAACTCATTAAATTATATGCTTATGGAGACATGATTGACTGGTGCCATTTTATTAAAGATAAAGTGAACATCTTCCCACCAATCTCTGCATCCTTATCCCAGAACCAACATTTGCTTTCCCTCATCTTTGCAATAAAACCACATTAGAATTTTTCTTAAGTTAATAAAGTAGTTTAATATTGCTGTGAATATATAATTAGTAATAGTATGAGTAATACAATGAACATTAACATTAATATTAATTACTAACATTATGAGTACTATTACAAATGCAATTCTCTTTGTACATACTTTTGTTTTCCATAGAGCTAATCTTTGTCTTAAATTTTGATTTCCTGTTGAAACTACTTTGCCCTATAAATCCACAGAACTATAAGGCACCTCTCATAGGATCAAACCCAATGGAAGACCTACAGTTTCCACATTTTCTCCTTGGAAGTGCTTGGTCCTCCTATTGAATTCTGCCCTGGTTGCCCTTATAGTCCACTGCAGGGCCATTATCCGGAGACAGTGATTTCTACCATTGATTTAAGTGTTTCAGTCATTTAATCTATGCTGAATACTGATTAATACATTACAAATGGAATTTAAAAGTTAGCAATTAATGAAAGAGAAAACTCTTTATTACATTTTAAACATGTGTGTGCGTGCGCAATGGAGTTAGATAGCCAGGTAGCTAAACAGTTAATAGAATATTTCAGGTATTGATAAGTCCATGGTGAAGGTAAAGATAATTGTTCAAAGTATTCCCTCATACTCAGAGCAAACTATTGACTTGAACTCCAGTGAGTTATACAATAAGAATTAAACAAAAATTTGATGGGAGAAAGCATATTGCAACCAATTAGTATTTCTCTCTGTCAGGAGTTTTCCACTGAGATTCCACTTTTAATTGCTTCCACTTGAAACATTTGGGGATTCCCCAAGATAAATATTGACGTCAACAAATTTGGGTATAAATCCTACTGCACTGGCTAGGATTTGACCTTTGGGGTCATTAGTAAGACATTTTCACAGGTAGGAGAGGAAATGTGTTTGTGTTTTAGTTTTCAATATCTAGTTGTGTGTTCGCTTCATTAAATTGTATGCTATTTAGATAGTGCTGTGGTTAAATAGGTAGTTTTAGGAGAGATTTGCATAGATAATGTATTTTCTATGAAAATCTAAAGCGTCCTTACTCAGTTCTGTCTTTCTCTTTCATGATATATCAGTGTTTTTTAATCATCTTGGTAGAATTCCATAGTATGGAACTTCAGCTGAGGCTTCATTATAAATAGTTTGAAATGATATTCTTATTGTACTTTCAGTGTGCCTAGTGCTTGGGAAAAAGGCACACTGGAACTAATTTGGGACTTTGCAGCTTATTAATGCTTTAAATATTTCTGACCTTCAAGAAGTAAAGTGTATTTCCAAACAAGCTTTTCTTTGTGACCACTACAAATATGGAATAGCTGGCCAGACACATGTGTATATGGATCTACAGGGTTTGGGCTAGAATATCTGAGACTTTTCTGGTGTTTTTTTTTTTGTTTGTTTGTTTACATACAAGCTGGGGTACAGGCCAGAGGCGTGGGGCGGCGAGAGGGTTCACCAGAGACAGAGTAGGGAGCAGAACAGAAAACAGGCAGATCAGATGTACACTGCTGAGGGGAGCAGCGGGCGAGGCAGGAGAGGTCTGCCCCACCATGTGGGATTCTCCCCGGCCGGGCGTCGAACTCGCGTCGCTGCTGCTGACAGCTCCACAGTGCAGCGCTCAACCGCTGCGCCACCGGGGAGGCCCTCTGGTGTTTTTATTTATAAGATTCTGAATTATTTTCCAATGCCCTGTTTCCATCTAGGACATTTTTTACAAGTTGTACTTGTACTCCAGGAAAACTTTTTTCCTTTTCAGAATATTGCAGAATATTGTGTTTTAGTTTTCAATATCTAGTTGTGTGTTCTCTTTGTTTTATTTGTTTTATTTTTAACCAAGAAACTTGAACTAGGAATATCTGATATACTCAAAATATTAAATTGGTCCAAAGATCATAGGGTGATAATAGATGAAAGGAATTATCATCCCTTTTTTGCCAGGCAACACTTGTACCCATTGGACTCATTAAAGTCACCTACTGCATCTGAAGGTTTGATGCTTCTTGCCTCTCAGCAGCAGTCTGACAGATGCCCCATGGGTTCTAATTTTATATTAGTTTTCTCTCTTTGCCATAGTCTGATAACTCTAGAATTATGATCAGTGATCATGGTTCTCATTAAAATGGCATGTGTGTCTGATCATTGAGATCTGAGCAAAGTCAGGAAACTCCCTAGAGATTAACTCAGTGCTAGCACCCAGACTTAGGACTGGAGAAGCTGTTCATGGGCTGTGACTTAAAGAAGAGCTCCCAGATGAATTACAAAAATGAGACACTACTCTCAACTCTAGTCCAAATGTCTTCCTATTCTAACAGTCACACTCCCGATACCTTGGCTGCCTGTCTTTCTTCTCACCCCACCATCTGTCTTAGTGAGAATGTCTATCCTTATTATCTGTGCCTCAAAGAAAACTCTAGCTAAAGTTTCTATTTTATTCATATATGTTTTTTTTTCTGTTAGTCCATAGTACAATCACTGATGCAGATTCAAGAGGCAATGATAATAAATAAATTGAATTTTAACATTTTTGTAAATAGTTACTTTCTTTTCCCAAGCTGTTCACTCAATTGAAAAACATGATGGCTTTTCTTGGAAAAGGACAATGTTTTTTTTTTTAAATTAAATTAAATTTAATTTATATCCTTTGTATTATTATGTATCCCCTATAGGTTTCCCACTACCAATTCACTCATGAACCATCACCATAGTGTCTTGTGCTCTTTTCCCCCCTATTTTGGTACCTCTTCCTCTCCCTCCCCTGCAGAATGTCTCTTATTTGTGGTTGCCTGCTAGTTTTTGTTTTTGTGGAAAAGGACAATGCTACAGAAGAAGAACACTAAGTTAGGAACTATACTGTGTCCTATCAATACCACATACAAGAAATAAATAAAATTTCATTTTTTGATTTTTGGATTCTAGACAATGAGTTGGATTTGGTAAGACATAGTAGAGCAAGTGGTCACTGAACGGGGAAATATGAGAGAAGGTTCTGACTTGGAAAAACCACTTCAAATTCCTGGGATGCAGTTTCTCTATGTTTAGAGTGAATAACTTCACTTGTGCTATTTTCAAAGTCCTCTCTAATCTGCTTGTGTCTCTAGCCTCTCTAACTTTAGGCAGGCATCTAAGTACTTCTAAAATTCTCTTACTTCTTTTTTGACATATGAGCGATCAAGTTTTTTCCCCCCAAAGTATTTGGATGTTTTTATTTATAATTTTGTCTTTAATCTCCATGTTGGTAGCACAGTGTGATTATAAATACAACCTCATGAAAATTGTTGAAAACATTTAGACTTGTTTTATTTCATATTTACTTGTTTTTTTTCATATCTACTTATAGCTAATTATGGAAAAATAATTGGTACAACATAACTAAAGCCTTTGACTCTTTCTGTAATATTTAACCTAGTATGATATTTAACCAGGATTTCAGTGATAAAAAAACAAACATTTTTAAAAAATCTCTCCTTAGATAGTCAAACCAACATCTCACAGATGAGCCAAAGAAATGTCCAGAAGAAACTACACTGAAGTGACAGAATTTATTCTCTTGGGTCTGACAAGCCGTCCAGAATTGAGAATTGTTTTCTTTGTGTTGTTCCTTGTGGTCTACATAATCACTGTGATAGGGAACCTTGGCATGATCGTTTTAATCAAAATTGATTCTCGGCTTCACACACCCATGTACTTTTTTCTCTCAAGCTTGTCTGTTCTAGATCTGTGTTTTTCCACAAATGTCACGCCCAAAATGTTAGAAAATTTCTTATCGGAGAAGAAGACCATCTCTTACGCTGGCTGCCTGGTGCAGTGTTACATTGTCATAGCTGTGGTCCTCACAGAGCACTGCATGCTGGCTGTCATGGCCTATGACCGCTACATGGCCATCTGCAACCCTCTGCTCTACAGTAGCAAGATGTCCAAGAGTGTCTGTGTCCGCCTGGTCATTGTCCCTTATGTCTATGGCTTCCTTCTCAGCGTGATGGAAACCTTGAGGACCTACAACCTCTCTTTCTGTGGTGCTAATGAAATTAACCATTTCTACTGTGCAGATCCACCTCTTATCAAGCTGGCCTGCTCCGACACCTACAGCAAAGAACTGTCGATGTACATAGTAGCTGGCTACAGCAATGTCCAGTCCCTTCTGATCATTCTCACGTCATACATGTTCATCCTCGTTGCTATCCTGAAAAGCCGTTCTGCAGAAGGGAGAAAAAAAGCTTTTTCTACATGTGGGTCCCACCTGACAGTAGTCACAATTTTCTATGGCACCCTCTTCTGCATGCATTTGAGACGCCCCACAGAGGAGTCCGTGGAGCAGGGCAAAATGGTGGCTGTGTTTTATACCACAGTGATTCCTATGCTGAACCCCATGATCTACGGTCTCAGGAATAAGGATGTCAAAGAGGCATTGAAAAAGGCATTAGGGAGCCAAAAAGTGGGGAAATAAAAGTGCTAGCCTACTATTAAACATTTGTAGTCATGGTAAGCTATGCTATTATTACATTAGAAATCTTCCACAATACATTTCTATTATGTAGCTGACTAGGTTAAAATTCCTGAAATCAGTGGTTCAAAGTGGAAAGAATGGATATGTGAATTCCTTCATATTCCCGTATCAGCCAATGTAATTTCTTACAAAGAAATTGTAGGTTAACCAAGTCTGAATTTTCACTTTATTTTGCTTTTATGTCAGGTAGAAAAATACACAAGTCTCCACCATATATGCCAAGATAATGTTTAGTGTCAATAGCCTGTGTAGCTTGTTTTAACTTTGAAAATGTTTACATACTTAAGGTCATTTTATGATGCAAAATGGCAGCTGGAAGGAGAACCCGAGCATGTACATGTTCTTCAGAGTCTAAATTTTCTCTCCAAAGTCTCTTATGTTTTCTATACCAAACCTCAATCTTATCTTCAAACTTCCCTGTGAGAGGATCTTGGAATGTTTATCCCAGGATATTGTGATTCAGGCTAAAAGATGAGGATTCAGTTTCTATCCCATTGTTGAATAGCAATCCTTATTTCCCTGGGATATGATAAGGGGAAAAAGTAGACAGAATACCTTTGCTAGGTAAGAAAGAGATTATTGTTCTCTTTTCTTTCTCTCTCTCTCATAGGAGCAAGTTAAAATGTTTTCACTTCCATATTTCTGTTTTTCCAATAACCTGTAACCCAGTCCCTTGATTTCTTTCCACGTTAAAACCTTTTGGCAACCCTTTCTTAACCAGTAACAATTCATAGGACCAGTGAGTTGGGTACTAGTCCAGATCAATATGAGCATACGTATCCCAATCAGTGTGATAATGTAGATAAGTAAGAAAACCACAGCAAAAAGGAGTTGTAATTTAGGATGACTAGTTAATCCCAAAAGAACAAATCCTGTTACATCAGTAAAATTGAGCATTTAAAAAAATTGATCAGGAAGAGATACATTATCTAATAAAACAAATTGATAAATATATATGCAAAATATAACTGTTATGTGATTTTTACCTATTCTGATTCTGTTTCAGTTCCCTGTTATTTTTCTTTTTATTTCTCCTTCTTTCTTACATATGTCTTCTTAGCAATTTTTTTTCTCTTATGTATATATGACATTTTCTTTACAGAGAGTATGGTAAAATATTATTATAAAATATGGTGCAGAACTTATTGTGTTGTTTTGCTTGTATATGCACTGATATTTAAGGAGAATTTTTATTCTTGTCATCTCTTCTGGAAAATACCTTTTTCTCATAACACCAGTTTTTCAAAATGTGCTCATATTTTATTCACTAAATTTATAAAGTTTATAAGGTCTATGATATATTAGAAGTTTTTTCAAACTCACAGGGAATGCTATGAATATTATTTGATAATCAGAAAGTTAAATGGGACTTCCTTTTAGCAACCTTGCAAATTTGAAATGCTTATAAAAATGACTGAATGAAACTTTCTAATAAATTAATAAATTGTTTACATAAATTATCATCATCATAAAAAGGGATATACCCTCTTATAATGTCACATAGTTAGTGTTATTCACAGTGTAGATAAAATTGTCCTAAGTGTAGTTTAGACAAATAAATATTGGTTTGGAGGTACCTTTGTTAGAGTTGAACATGATTGCCTACATTATTTTCTACATGCTCCTTGACCTATTTTTCATATGATGATATATATAATTTCATGAGAAAATAATAGGTATGCATTTAGTCATAGTATCCACACCATATATAAGGTGTGAAGGACTTTGATTTACTTAAAAAGGGTGTTAGAATGTTCAAACATGGATTTTTGAAAATAAAACTGTATTTGTAATCATCATGAAGTGTCTCAATATAGTCACAATTCTCTGATACATTGCCTCTCTCTGAGTCTCACTAACTCATATTGAAATGAAGCATTTATTTTTGTAATTATTTGACTTATACCTGCCTTCTCTAACTGTCCAACTCTATCAGGGAGGGGATATGCTTCTTTTTACTCTCCAGTGCTCCACACTATCAAGCATGTGGTAGAAACTGAACATTTCAATTTATGAGGGAAAAGGTCAAAGGTTTAAGTGGGTTTTGGATTATGTTTATAATCAGCCCAACACAGAGCTTTATATATTTGGTTTTATGTTTTCTAACACATTGCACCTCAATCCATTGTAATTTCCTCATACTCTCAAAACTTCAAAGGGCCTTAGGAAAGAAGGTTTTGCCTAGAGAATTTAGGGCTAGGTCTTCAATTTTTCATTGATCAAGTAGTGGAAGGAGTATGACTTCTAAAAGCTAATCCTGACTCTCAGTTGTGCACAGAGAAAAATTTTATCTTTTCAGGGGACATGATAATTATGTCTCTCAGGAAGTTACCCTCAGTGAATCTAGAGTTGGTCCGAGGCAGGATGAGGAAGACAGTGAGCAGAGAGGGCACAATGCAGAACCAGTTTATTGGATGATATGAAATGACCTGGGGATGTGCAAGGAACTTCATCAACTCTCATGCTCCCTTCTCTGTTTTCACCAACATACAAAACAGAAACACTTTTGAAAGGAACAGCTACCTCTTATCAGTTGAGTAGGAACTATCCAGGTCAAAGTTATTAGTGTCACAGATCCAAAGCATAGCCATTGGTTAAAAATGTAAATTCTACTTTAGTCATTTTATTATAGGCTATGTGAAAAAATAGAACACATATAAAAGACGGTAAGAATTTTTATTCCATCAAAAATTATTAAAACAACTCTAGCAGTAGCATTGTTCCAAGTCACTTTTTAATGTTTGTTAGGGGCAAGACATAACATTTGTCAAAGGCTTTCCTCAACGCATTTTTTACTTCTTGGTTTCTCAAGCTGTAGATCATGGGGTTCAGTATAGGAATGACTATTGTGTAGAATATAGAGGCTATTTTATCTGTGTCAAGTGAATAGCTTGATTTTGGTTGCATATACATGAAGGTCAAAGTCCCATAGAATATAGTCACAGTGGTCAGATGAGAGGCGCAAGTTGAGAAAGCTTTGCATCTCCCATCTGTAGACTGGATTTTCAAGATGGCAGCCACGATGTATAAGTAAGAAATAAGAATAGCGGCCAAAGAGCTGACAATGTTGAATCCAGCAAAGATGAAAAGCAAGATCTCTTTGAGGCGTGTGTCAGAGCAGGCAAGAGCCATCAAAGGAACATCATCACAGTAGAAATGATTGATGATATTGGGGCCACAATAGGTCAGTCGGAAAGTAACAATTTTGTGGAACACAGCAACAGTAAATCTGTATAAGTAGAGGCCTGTTACCAGCTGCATACACACCTTTTGGGACATGATCACCATGTAGAGAAGAGGATAGCAGATGGCCACATAACGATCATAAGCCATTACGGCAAGAAGGAATATCTCTGAAATCAAGAATGTCAGGAAAAAACCTAGCTGTGTTGCACATGCATAGAAAGATATAGACTTGTTCCTGGTTAGAAGGGTCTCCAGGAACTTGGGAGCTATTGATGAGGAGTAACATAGGTCTATGAAGGCCAGATTACTGAGGAAAAAGTACATGGGTGTGTGAAGTTGAGGGTCCAATCGGATTAATGAAATCATCCCAATGTTCCTACCAAAGTTAGACTGTACACCACCAAAATGAACATACAGAGAATGGTTTCAATCTCTCTACCAAGAGAAAGGCCCAAAAGAACGAATTCCGTCACCCTGGTATTATTATTATTTTCATCCATACATTCTAGTCTCACAACTCCTGAAAATAAGGTAGAGTTGGAGACAAATTACTGCTACTGAGGGATTGTTTTTTGATGTCAGCTTTTGTGCATTTTAGCCTGGGAAATTATTGTTTGTTGAAGTAGAATATCAGAACAAGCAAATGAATCCCACTATAAACTCTTTTCTCTGGTTATTGATAATTTTATGAAGACAAAAATTATGAATCAATAAAAATATAGATCAGTTGAAGGCTACATAGCAAAGATAAAAAATAAAAAATCTTTAAAAAGATTTAGTATTTTAAAGATATTTAAGATATTTTAAGTTATATTGAATAAAGAAAATACTTTTTATGTTACTGCTTTCCTATTTTCTTTGTGGTGGAGAAAACCTGTATGTACTTAGTTGTCTTTTGGAATAGAATTTTTTTTTATTTTAACAAATATAAATGATACTCAGTAAAAAGTTAAGCAGGATTTCAATGGGGGAGAGAAAAGGAGGTCTTGAAAAGGTTCTACTTGTGGATCAAGCAAATTTTGAATGTGTGTGTATTAATTTGTATGTATTATAGCTTTCTAAACACTTTTAAATGCAGTCTTAAGTATATACATATAATATACAGACATGCATAATATTAAATGTGTAGTTCTCTAGATGAAAGTGTCCTATAGTATTTTATTTTAATTTCTTCCAACATTTATAATCAGGATCGTTTCCTAGAGTCTCTGGGATATTTTTGTTGAAATAATAGCATACATTTCTTTTAAATGACATAAAATAATCTCGAAAAGGCAATAATCTCTTTGGAAAGAGAAAATAATTCCCAGGAAGTAATGCTCCTGTTTTATGATGTTTGGAAAGTTACCATTGTGAAAGCAATGATCTTAAGTTCATAATTGTGAATATATTAGTATTGTTTCTGGTCCTCACTTAGCATGCAAGCTGTCAGTCATTCTGTAATCTGGAAAACAAGGAAGAATAAACAGGGAAAAGAGATAGAGTCAGATCACAGGTATTTTATTTAGGATACTAAATCCTTGTTTGCATCCTATAATGATAGGAAGGACAAAGTCAGATCTTCCTTCAATCTCCACTACATTCACGAAATCTCCTTTTCTGCTAGGCCTTCCATGCCTTCTACTGGACTCCACATTAAGATTTAATTTATCTTACTTCTCTACCTAACTCACCTATGATCTTCACAAACTGCATTGTATGATTACTGGAGTTGCATGGCTCTTTCCACTTACAACGTTGAGAAAGCGAATTTTTGGTAGAAAATTAAAAAAAAACCCAGATAAATTAGAATAATTCCATTTCCTCCTCAAACATAGTAACTCAAAGGGAAACATTTTTTAATAGATTGGTGCAAGTGGTCAGAAAATCTGTTCATTAATTTTTTCTCTTCTTCTTCTATTGGTTCAGCTTAATACTATAACTTGAACCTAATATACTTACCAAACCAACATACGCACAAAAACATGCATATATATATATATATATATATATATATATATATATATATATATATATATATGCAAACACCATACATACAGACGTACTCGCGCAAACATAAAATGTTACTTGAAAACAGTATACTTTTCTATCAATTAACTTTCTCCTTGGTGGAATGAAAGGAGAAAAGTGTGTTTGGATGGAATTATTGAACTGGCCTGTCTTCCTGAATGGACATCATTACACAGCTCTGAGTACTATAATACAGAAAGAAGCAAGAAAGACTTGATTCCATCAGCATTTGCCCACTCCCAAACATAGAGAGATCTTCCTCCTCCTTGATGTCTCATAGGTGATTAGGAGAGTTTTGGCCTTGAGCTGTTTTTCTTTGCACATACGCTTGGAATCAGGCTTACTTTCTCTAACAAAAAAGAGAAGATGCAAACACCACATATTCTCAATTTCAAATTTTGAAAGGAACATCTCACATTTTGTGAATTATTGTCACCAGAGAGTGTCTTTTTACTACAAATTTTTAAAATTTGTCAAAATTTTCTTCTGAGAGAATGGTAACTCTCTCACACAAATGGTCTTCCAAAGAAACTGGCAGGACATTTTAACAATAGATAGTTTTCTTCTAAAGGAGGACCAAGTCACAGGGAGTTGTTGAGGGATAGATGTTATTTTGGAGGGTCAGGAAGGTTATTTCATTCTTGAGTGTAGATGCCAATTTAATTTAGTTGGAATAGAGTTAAAAATGCTCATTTAATTTCTCTGTGAAGGGGAAAATCGTGGGTGGCTTTGGGGAGGAGGGCGATGGGAATGACAACAGTACCCGATAACCTGACAACAGTACCTGTTAACCAACTTGGCTGTGGAAGAACTCTCTCGAATTTTTCTCAGGTGTCTCCTTCCCAATGACACTCTTGCATGGTGTGGGTATATGAAGTGTGCTATAAGCCTTCTTATAGTGGAGTGTCTATTCCCTAGAGAGTTCATTCCTGATGCTCCCCAGACATGGCCACCCACACTCACTGAACCTCCAGGACCCAAGTGTGATTAGCAAAGTCCAATTAGAAAAAGATTAGTCTATAAAATCAAAGACAAAGTGAGGTCATATTTGAATTATGGTGCTCTCACCACAGAGCCACTAGTCTTTGTTTATGTATATTCAATGTATTCTTAGAAACAAAGTAAAAACAAGTGAAATATTTGAAACAATTGAAATACCACAACCACTTCTAATGTATTGTCATCATTTATGCACATTTCCCCCTTCCTTTCCCTGTTATTTTCTTAGTCAAAAGGATTCGATTCAATCATTTGTTTACTCGCTCCTAACCAGTTAGTTTTCAAGAAAAGCTGTTTATATTTTCTTTGCTAAGTGTGGATGAGGAAACTAACAAATTCTCTTTATCTGCATCCTGCAGAGTCAACCTTCAACTTTCCAGTCAAAAAATGGGCAGAAGAGCTAAAAAGACACTTCTCCAAAGAAGAAAAGCAAATGGCCAACAGGTACATGAAAAAATGTTCAACATCACTTATAATCAGGGAAATGCAAATTAAAACCACAATGAGATACCACCTCACCCCAGTGAGAATGGCGCACATTAATAAAACAGGCAACAACAAATGTTGGCGAGGA